>CATIWM010453788.1:0-15925 GCA_949671775.1 Mallotus repandus
TAACATTAAAGTCAACGTCGTGGGTAAGTGAATAGATACATGTGTGGTCTATGCCTTACTCTAATGGGCACAGCTAGGAAAAATGAAAAATATATGGACCGAGATGACTCTAATTGGGTAAAAGAGAAGAAAGTGGCCTAACCACTTGATGATGTTTTTTTCATGTTACAAATGTGTCACACGAATTGATTTTGGATGGGACTTGCACAAAATTTGTCAATGTAAAGCATATTTCACATTTAACTTATGATGCACAAGCCATTTCAAAGTTAAATCACTAACGCACTTTTACATGTTTTAACAAACATCCAATCTATTCATTCAAAAAAAAAAAAAAAACAAACAAACATCCAATCTAGAAACTAGTTAAAATGGTTTCAAAGAATTTATTCTTTCTTTTTTTTAATCGGAAATTTTTGACATCTGATAATTATAAGATCTTCAATTAATTTAGAGTTCAAGTCGAAAAAAAATTATTAAAGAGATCAAATTCTGCGAATATATATTTTTTTAATATATAAGATTTGAATTTAATTTTTTATCATTTGAACCAACATATATTACTAGAGTTTATTCATCTTTTTAATAAACTAAATTTGATTATTGAAATCAGCATTTAGAGAAATTTATTTTTAAAATTGTTTGAGAAATAAATAATTATATCCAGTATCTTGGAAAAATAATAAAATATTAATTTTTAGATCTCATCATTGTATTAATAAAAAAAATTAGAATTGGTGCATGCTAGTTTGTGTCTAAATAAAATTATATATATATATATAGTTTTTAATTTTATAAATATATATGTATCGGATAAATACTCTTTTAAGAATGAAATAATATGAAAAAAAAACAAGAAACTTGACATAGCCCTTCCAAGTGATGTATATTTCAAATATGGCCATAGTCATAGAGAAGAGAGTTTCTTCCTCCAACGAAACCTTACCAAACATATCAGCTCAAGACTTGGAATTCCATATGTAACAGCTCCTCCTCTTAAGGGGCTGGCTGAAAGGGAAAAAACTAGGAGCCAAAAATAAAGAAATAGAAAAATTTGAGGACCAATTATAGTAATTTTCGAAAAGTAAAAGGGCTAAGTTTAATAGAATGTTTTAGAGGTCGGTGACCCTGCCATTGAATACACATTTCTGTTCATTCACACCAAATTATTTGACTTTTTTTTTTTGTAAATTCTTAGTTTTTTGAAAATATATGATTAATTTAAGTTTTTATTTCTGAATAATTTTTTATAATTAAAGTAAAGAAAACTTTTTACTATAAAAGATAAATATATAATACAAAAAATAAATATGTAATAAGAAAACTTCTTTAATAAATTTACAATAAAATACTACGTAAAATTCATAATATGTAAAATAATTAGATGTGTTTAATGTGTAAAATGAATAAATAATGTTAAATTAGTTAAAAAATAAAAATGAAACTAAAAAATATATATAAAATATAAAATTTGATGTTAAAAATAAATTACTATAATTACACTATTTTAATATTAAATTTAATTTACTTTAAGATAATCACATCAAAATATGTTAGACGAAAGGGTGGTAACCTTGATACTAAGTTTTTAACAGCTAAACCAAACCGATATTGACTTCATATCCCTTATTTATATATTTATTTATTTGATCAATGACTCCATATCCCTTGTGAGGCCGCTAACTCAATTGATATATGTTAGAGTTGTCCTAGCAGAAACCAATGAAAGTTTTGTAATAATAAGGGGAAATTGTCTATTCAATAAAAGTTTAGGGATGCCAATTGACATTTTGTACCTTCGAAAAGTGTAACGGCTGTGATGCCAGCAGCGGCAGCCACGAATGAAAGTTTGTGGAGCCGAGGAAAGGAGTACTATAAGAACAAGAGCAACTGACACGAAAACTAACAAAAAAAGCTGTGCGTAGCATATACTCCTCAAAATCTATCTACAGCCACAAACCAAAAATCACTCCTTTTGAACTATTTTCCCAGAGCCTATCCTATCTCCTTCTTTGTCATTTTCCCGGTTCTCGCAATCCATTAAAGCTCACAAAAGCTGGTTTCTTTTCTCCCCCACAAAGAAGCTGCATTTTCTGGGCTTTAATGGCTTGCAGAGTTGCAGATTCCATTGTCCTCTTCATGGTATGCTTGATTCTATGTTAAAGATTCTATGTTAAAGATTCTATCTTTTTGTTCTGGTTTTCCTGATTTTAATGGTGTTTCTTCTTTATTTGGTTGATTCTCAGGGTCCCCAACCAAGGCCAATTCGGTGTCAGAAGACTTTGGCCCATAATTCAATAGGTACCTTAATCTCTATCTCTTCTTAGACCAAATGGGAGTTGGGTTTAATTTATCTGATGTGTTTTTCTCTAGTTGGAGTTCTGTATGATGTTGTTTGTCAGTTGCATCGTTACTTCAGCATTGCATATCAAAGATTTCACATCCAGGATTTTGCTTGTTTAATAATATGAAGTGCATTTGCTTTTAGAAAGAAATTTTAAATTTATGGAACTGATGATTTTTTTAGGGATATTAAACTGATGATTCAGAATGTAGGAAAACAATTAGTTGGACGCTCTATATATCTGTCACTATCCATCTGTCTTTCCTTTGAAATCCACAGTTTGAATAGATAAATTGAAATGTTACTATTACAGCTTAAGGCTGTCTAGGTATATCGCATGAGATAAGATTTTTGAAGTATTGCTTCTTGTGTTTTCTTAAATTTTTCATGCTGGCATTGGTTGAATTGTTGAATTGTCATTGATAAAATTCCACATTAGTTATCAAGATGCTACCCTATTGATTCTCTTTTGTAAATTCACTGCAAATTTTCTGCTCTCGCATCTCCTTATAGGGTGACTGCTTTTTTTTTTTTTTTTTTTTTTTTGTGAAATGAATAAATGATAATTGTATGCTCACATACTACTATATATGGGTCATTTGAAGCTAGCAACTGTTTAGGAGGACTAGAAACTCCTAATTGGTTCTCAAAACATAAGACTAGTGTTCTCTAACCATTCCAATCAAGCTTTAGAGAAATTGATTTCCAGGCCAATTAAATGCTTGAAAATTTGTATTCACATTGATAAGCTTGTGCCCATCAATTTCAGATGAAACCAATTTACACTCCCATTTAACTCCTTTCATGTTGTTTTCTCATTTCTGTGAAATAAAAGATATCTGGTGAAATGTTAAGAAAACATGCAAACCTGGAGTTTCCCAGTTTGAACATGGGATTTCTGATTTTTAATGAGGTGTGGAGTTTATTGTTCATTACCTTTCATCTCATGCATGTTCTAGTTGTCTTGTTCTCAGCAGCAACTGTGAAATTTCTGTAATATGTAAAAAAAGAACTTTAACTCCTCGGCTTTCATCCAATTACATGCCAATATGAGGACCGTTGGTCTTCTTTGGCAATTTTTTTCATGGTATGTTCATCTGATTCTGATACTTATGCTTGAGCCTTGCATTGGCACCTATGTAGCACGGAAATGAAAATGGAAAATAGGAAAACAGATATGGCGAAACGACATTTCTTAAAAATATAGAAACAAAAATGTGGGGGAAACATGTAAATATTAAAAGTATAGAGGTATATAAATAAATTTTAAAATATATGAATATTTATAGATATAAATTTTATATCTAAATATTGAAAAATTTTATTTATTATATCAATTAATAGTATAATTATAGAAATTATTTTGTTTAGTTAAGAAAAATATAATATTATTTTATAATTTGTCTCCTTTCTTATTTAGGAATATACTAAATGAATATATTTTCAAGTTAGAAACGCGTTTTCAAATAGGAAACATGTTTCTTAATTTTTCATATTTGCAAAAACGGCCTCGAAACATTTCCGAGGAGTTTCCTGAAGTTTCCGATACGGAAACGTTTCTGAAATGCAAAAATGTCTATTGTGAGAATTTTCCATGCATCATCCATTGGCACCAATGGTTTGTGCTGTACCTAGTTTGTGTTCGTCTTTGAATTTTGAATTAGTGTAGACCTTCTATCTTGTGGACAATCACCTATTGTCTATTTTCTCATATGTTGATATTGCCACATTATAATGCTTTTCTGATAGCCAGGCATCCATCATGTAAAGTGCGACAGAATTCTTTTGAAGGGGGAGAAGCAGAAAAATTGTTTCTTCCATTTGAAAAGGTCTAAACCTATACAAGCTGTGGCCACTCCAGTTGCACAATCTTCGGCAGACAGCACTGACAGTGCTGAGTATAGAAAACAGTTGGCAGAAAGTTATGGCTTCAAGAAAATTGGAGAACCACTTCCAGCAAGTGTAACACTAAAGGAGATTATTGATTCTTTGCCGAAAAAGGTAAAATTTTTCAAGGTGCTGAATCATACACCTCATTTTCGCTTATCTGAATATGGTATACATTTTAGGATTTGGCTGTTCTGGGCATCCATGTAATTCTGCAAGTAGCATTAGACTGCTCAAAAATTTGGTTATCTACTTAAGTGTGTTTACCCCAGCATCAGAGCAGTGAAAATTTTGAAAATTTAACTGTCTGCATAATCTGGATATTGTTATGTCCTTCCAACATTATTTTCAAGTTTTGAGGCCTACCTAAGAAAGTCTTCACATAAAAAATGCTGAATGATAAGACTATCTCTGGACTTCTCTTCAAATGTTGCTTCATATGATTTTTACGGCAGCCTTTTTTTTTTACATCTTTTAAGAAGGCTGTGCCCTGGATACTTTGAATCAAAGAATTACTGTTGATTCCTGAACATTAATGAACTTGACACAAAATACTGAAATTTGATTATTTAATGTCTTTTGTTCTTCTCTCATTCTTTTTTTTCAAATTTTTGGTCACAAGGTTTTTGAAATTGATGATGTGAAAGCATGGAAGACAGTTTTAATATCAGTGACCTCCTATGCACTAGGGCTCTTTATGATTTCAAAGGCTCCATGGTACCTACTTCCTCTTGCTTGGGCATGGACAGGGACTGCAGTAACTGGGGTTAGTTCTCTTCACATCTTTGCTCTAGGTTACCATACTAGTGTATAGTCTTCTTTCCATTACCTTCTGAGAGTGGGCAGGTATACATATTTACTAACATTTTACTTTCTTTTTACTTCCTTTATCAAGTTCTTTGTTATAGGCCACGATTGTGCTCACAAATCATTTTCAAAGAACAAATTAGTGGAAGACATTGTGGGAACTCTGGCCTTTCTGCCTCTAATATATCCATATGAGCCGTGGAGATTTAAGCACGATAGGCATCATGCAAAAACAAACATGTCTGTAAAATATTAATTTTTGTTTTTTTTATTTCCTTCTTAAAGTAATTCTATATCATGTGCCCCTAATGCGAAACTATTTAACATCCTACTGTATAGGGAAGAATTGTTCTACCACTGTCATTTTGGACATTTATTTGCAACATGGTTACATGAAATATATTATTGTGTAGCTTAGGGAAACAGTGCAGTTACTTGCTTCACTTAAATTAGTTGACATGCTTTGTTCTTTTCTCTGAGCTTCTGAATTATCAATTCTTGTCATTCATCTCATTTCTTATTTGTAGGTTGGCTGAGGATACAGCATGGCATCCTGTTTGGAAAGAGGAATTTGATTCATCTCCTCTTTTGCGCAAGGCGATAATATATGGATATGGCCCATTTAGACCTTGGATGTCTATAGCTCACTGGTAAGCAGTCAATCGTATAACAATTATATATGTTGAGATAACTCTCTTGGTCCTTGTCATCCTCACCTTTTGGCTAGTAACTTACGTACTAAGTTCAAACACTTCTCTTAAAATATTTCTGGTCGTCATTCAAATATCTTAATATGATGATCCCAACAGGTTGATCTGGCACTTTGACTTAAAAAAGTTCAGACCCAATGAAGTTAAAAGGGTGAAGATAAGTCTGATGTGTGTTTTTGCATTTATGGCGATTGGATGGCCATTGATCATCTATAAAACAGGGATCGTGGGATGGATAAAGTATTGGTTGATGCCATGGTTGGGCTATCACTTTTGGGTAAATGCTTTTGCTTTATCTTTACTAGTTAGTTAAACTATCATTCAGAATATTGCCTCATCACATCTCTTCAATGGTTCTTTAGTGCAATTGATTTTTTTGTCTTTTGCACGTGGAATGCACATACACCCTATATATAGTGTATATATGTGTATATATATTACATAAACTCTACTACTTGAATCAATCCATGCTGCTTAAAAATTGATAACCCGGTTACTCAGCAAACAACACTAATATTTTACTCTGCAGAATGTAATCTGAGCATTTATTTTAACCATCTTTCAGTCTTTTAAACTATTCAGCACAGTTATTTTACTAGCAAATTTGATGTTAATAAATGGATTTATTAGCACATCATAAAGTTCTTTGGGTCCTGAATACAAGGAAAATTTGAAGATTTATTAGCACATCATAAAGTCCTTTGGGTCCTGAATACGAGGAAAATTTGAAGCAATATTTGGAGGGAAATCCATAGATACCATGGTGTTTTTCAAAATAATAAAGTTAGTAGCACTAGGGTTTGCTCAGCTCTATGAGTTAATAGCTTAATTGCATTTATCTTCCATGCATCTAATTGTCTTATTATTTTCCTTGCATTTCTTAGATGAGTACTTTCACAATGGTGCATCACACAGCTCCTCACATTCCTTTTAAATCTTCGGAAGAGTGGAATGCAGCTCAGGCTCAGATTAATGGAACAGTACATTGTGATTACCCTCGTTGGTAATAAGTCCTTCTGCTTCAATAATGTCTATTGTTTAAAATAGGTCGTTGATTGAGCGCAGAGTTTTGCTACATTATACAACATGTTGCTGTTAGAATTAGTGAATTTTTCTTAATTGCTCCTTTCAGATCATTGAGTGCTCTTTCTTTAATCTGTTATTGCCTTTCGAAAAAACAGCTCAAATTCCTGCTTAGGTGTTTTAGAAATCTTTAAACTGATTGAAGCAGGATATTCTATTGACAAAAATTTTATACTCACATTTGAAGTAAATTTCAACATAATGACCATACATTAGAGAAATACAGAGCAAAGTATATTAAGATACTTTGCATGGTGAAAAATTCCTGATTTTCTATTTTGCAGGATTGAGGTACTGTGTCATAATATCAATGTCCACATCCCCCACCACATCTCTTCAAGGATACCAAGCTACAATCTACGGGCAGCTCATAAATCTATTCAAGAGAATTGGGGAAAGGTATGATCTTGGTTCTTGAATATGTTGCCTAACTGAGCCTTAATTTAGTTATCAATTGAAAAGAATTAGGAAAAATGAAGATTTTATCCCATCTACCCCAAATTAGAGAAATACAGAGCAGTGTATAGGAAGAAAAGAAAATGGGAATCAATATGCTTGGTAATATTCATAAAAATAAATATTTTTAGCACAAAACAAGATGATTGAAAATGATTGTGGTGTTCAAACTCCTGTCAATGCTTGTAACAGTATCTAAACGAGGCTACGTGGAATTGGCGATTGATGAAGACGATACTGACGATATGTCATGTTTATGATAAGGAGGAAAATTACATTGCTTTTGATAGGCTTGCCCCTGAAGAGTCTCAACCAGTCACATTCCTGAAAAGAGTGATGCCTGATTATGCATGAATTGAATTTATGTGACTGACTGGGTCCACAGCATTTTTCTTTTATTTCATAATTATCCATTATCCTTTTCCCCTTAGGTAAAATGAGATTTGCAATTGCAATTGTTTTACATGTACTTACTCATGTTGAATCAATTCTTTTTACAACATTTGAGAGAGGAGGGCACTAATCTGAATGAAGCTTCCTAGAAGTTGCAGCTTTTTGTTATTAGATTCAAGGCAAAAGCTTATATAAAGAATAAAGGCTTCCTAGGGTTAGGTTTTACCATACTGGCCATATAGTCCAGAATCTTTTTGCCCTGCTAGTTGAGAAGAAAAATGGGCCCTGTCTTGGACAAAAATTCTAACTGCAAAAAATGGTATTTTCCTAAAATGATCAAAACCATCTTTTCATATGACAATATTCTGTATGAAGTTTCATTTTGTGAATCTTTCTACGGATAGATCAAAGCTCAGCACATGAATCTTGAGGGTCACTGTAGTTGCTGGGGCTGGATGAGCATCTTTTTATTTGGAATATGCTCATTCAAGTGTCAGTAAGAAGAACATGTAAACGATATAGTACAGAATCATTTTCCATGACATAAAAGAAACATCAAGATTAGGCTAGTGGTGGCAATACTGTGCAAAACAACTGACAGATTTTTTCTGTCTTTGCATAAATGTTTGTGTCACTTGCATTATTAAGCTTATCTTAACAAGTTCAAAAGAAACTTGAAATCAAGTTCTAAAGCTTTTTAAAAATTTCAGTTTAATATGGAATCTTCACATAAAAACACTAAAATAAATCATAAAGGTGAAGCTTGGCATGCGGTATTTTTTTTCAAAATTTCTTGCCAATAGCTGTTTTCTTTTGCAATGAAATTAGAGACAGAGAGGCTCATTGGGGGGTCAAATGATTGAAGCCGCGTATGGGGCTGTGTCCCTTGTCTTGTAGGACTAATTTATTGGGATTTGTTCCCACTATAGAAGTTTTTAGAAGTCATATGAACATAAACAAAGAGGTCAATTAAGCAGCATTTAACATTGAACATCTATGAAAAGTCACTTGCATAAAAATAAAGGGCACGTCCAATTTCAAAATTAGCAGAAAGCAAAAAAGCAAAAAGATAAAATGGAAAAAAAAAAAGATGGCCACAAGGGGCTAAATAAGGCAATGTGGAGAATGATCATTAGGATGTATGGTGCAGTAGAAAAAGCTTTTTTAGCATGCAAAGGTGGGTGCTAATTGCTAAATATTTATATCTGATGAGCAGTTAAGCTGCTTCAACTGCTCTCACATGCAAAACAAAAAAAGCATCTCTCACTCTCTGACAAACTCATATGAAGCTGCAAGAGTACCATACTTCCTCCTATGGAGCTTATTTGTTGCATATACAGATTAAAAATTTAGTTATTCAATAATGCAGAGAGAAAAAAAGCTTCTTGAACTAGTTTTCTAAGATTTAATAAAAATAAATCAACTCCTAAAAAGCAGTCGTGCAGTTCTCAGACTCCCAGATGGTAAAGATATATATATATAAAGTGGCTGAGGAGTTGGATTTGATTGATGTTGGCATACTTAAAAACAGATTTGGTATACCAGAAAAATGCTTATCAGATTTCTAGTACATTATGATATAACAAAAAATGATATCAATCTCACCTGAAAATAAAGCAAATGGCCCAACTTTATGCAACAAGTGAAACAACCTCATATGTATCAATTAAACAAGTGTAGCAGTTGAAAATATTCACATGCCAACATCATCATCTCTCTTTCTGTCTCTCCCTCTCTCCCACCACGGACAGAGATATTACATTCAATTTTTCATGAGATTTCAAGAGACTAATGAGATGCATTACATCTGGAGAGAAATCAACTTTGTGAAAGCAGAGGTCAAAAGAACAAAGGACAGGGTGGTCAAAAAGAAAAATAATAAAGTTTTGCCCTTAAATGGGAAAAGAACCATAATGTGCTGAGGAATTTACATTCAGTGACCATATGCAGCTTCCATGAAGAAGCAACCAATGGTCACTAAGGTAGTTAAGCAAAGATTCCATTTTGTAAAAATAATTAGCAATCATATGAATTTTTTCCTTCACATTAGTTTGAAGTAATCAGTTCCATTTCTGTAATGGTTGCAATCAGTTTCATTTCTGTGAGAATGGGCAAACCCCATACAAACTCATTGCTCTAAATTATGTGATAGTTAAGAGCTATATACACACACATAAAACACTTCCAAGTTCAAATCGCTATCTATGTGATCCCTAACCTATAAGTTTACTCAGTAATTCATCCTCTATGTTCTACAACCTACAAGGGAAAACGTGTGGGGCAAACTTTTATAAAAAATATGAGAAACCTTAACTGTAAAAAAAATAAGCACACCTAATAAGCTGGATCATATAATTGGTGGAGGTGGAGTCTCCCATACATCAAAGACATTTTCCTCACTGTGAAGTGCAAAGAGTCGATCTCCACCAATCGAAAAATCACAAATTGAACCTCCAGAACTTTGTCGAAGCCTAGATGTCAAAACCCAGTCAGGACCACAAAACACAGAAATGCAATCATCCATTGATGAAAACAATTGGCCTTCATGTAATGCCAGTTTGGGATAACAAGGCTCATCAGGCATCTTTCCCTTCATCAATCGACTCCTTGAGCTCCACCTTACACTTCCTCCACTAATCCTCAAATCCATAAACCCCAAATCCTCATACTCATTCACCACACAGACGGCATTACAATCCTCCATAGCTATAGCATCACGAACCCTTTTCTCATCCACAGTCATTGGAGCACCAACATCAGACCAGGACCAAACCATCTTCTTCTCCCTAAAATCCAACAAACTAATATAACAATTATCCTTCCTAGGAAACAAAGTAGCCACCAACAAACAATTGCTACCGTTCAACCATTGCAATTTATCAGCATCACCTAACGACCAACCTAGACTTTCATAGAAGAAATCAATCTGTTTACCAGTAATTTGATCCCATACTCCAATACCATACTCATTGCTCCTCCCTTTGCAACTACTAAAAATTCTATAATCAGAACTAGTACTCAAGGCCCCAGCTGTGTAACTCTTCAGTTGATTTTCATGACAAACTTGAAACTTATACCTCAGCTCCCCACTACTCTTACTAAACAATCCCATCCCTCCATCACCACGACCTAATCTTTCACAAGCACTAACAATCACATTCTCAGAATCAAGCCAAGCAACATCATTAACTCTTTGATAATCAAGACTAATAGGCGGGTGTTCTTCCATCATCCAATCATACACATGAACCATACTTCCATGAGCTACACAGCACCCACCATCCGGACCGGCACGAATAGCAGTGCCATCCCCTGGTGCTCGGCCAGTAACTGACCGGGAATGCCGAAGCCTATTTCCATCAAATGGGCCCAATTTGGCTGACCTTACATGGTCTAAAAGGCCGAAAAATGCGGCCTCTCGATGAAGCAACCTTTCAGGGACATGAGAAGGGATGTGAAGTTCACCGGTTCGTAGGAGATCAAGGAGGATACTAAAGCAATCAGGGTTTCTATCAATAAAGAATTCACTATTGGGATTAGGGTCATTGATGATGGATTGTTTTAAAGACCAGTTATCATCAAACAATGCACCAAAAAATGAGTTTCTTCCCGCATTGGCTAAGGTTGTTGAGGTTGTCTCAAAGATTCTGCCTCCTACGTTGAATCTGAGTCTATCTTTTGGGATTTTCATGGTGGAAATTCAATGGAGAATTTGATGGGTTGGGCGATTTTAGAAGCACAGAAAACAGAGGAAATTGAATTGAGGATCAGAGTTGATAAGAGAAGAGTTCAAACATTGGAAATATAAGAGAAATAATTAAAAAAGAAGGGAACCAGGTGAATTTTCGTGGAAAATTTTAGTAAAAGATTGTGTTTGTTTTGCTTGGAGATATGGAAATTGATTGAAAAATAAAATCCAACCACTAAAAAACCATAATCATGAGAAAAATACACAAACAAAACAACAAAAAAGCTACAAAAGAACGAAGCTGCAGGCCTGATTCTTGAACAACGAAGTCAACAACATGGCTTTCCTGTCGCAGGAAACAGAGAAAGAACCAAAAACAACAGAGGTTTAAAAACAGAGGAGTAAGGAGATTGATCAAGAGGAACAAAATTTGAATGAAATTGAAAGAAATTGAGATCTGGGTTTTGAAGAGGAAAGATTTTTGAAGCTGGGTTTTGAATTTTATGAAAATTAACAGAGGGACTATAGAATTTATAGCTGTTGATTTTCAAAAACATTGACTCCTTTCTCTTTTATTTTGATAATATCTTCTTTTTCTCTTCTTCCTGTGTAGCGTTTTACATCTTTTTTTTTTTTCCACGTCTGTCCTTTTGCCTCTCTTTAATAACAAATCAATAGGACCAACCAAACCAAACATGGTTGATCTTATATAATATAATATGATTTAAACAATAGTGGGTGGGTTCCACTTGAGTTTTTTTTGTTCCCTCCATTTGTTTCAACCGTTCAAAACTGTGATCATATTATAAAATGAATGATCCAACGATTCCTTTTTAATTATCGTTTTAGATTGTATTTTTTATTTTAATTTATTTAATATTTTTAATTATTAATATATTTTAATTATTTTTTTATTATATCCTTATTTATACATACACTACTTTTAAAAATATATAAAACTAATAATTAATTGAGAGAATTATTATAAGAGTAGTATAATATTTTACACATATATTAATTATATTTATTTCTTAATTTGTGTACATAATTTTTAAAAAACAATTAAAAAAGAACAGAAGAAATAACCGACCAACAGTTGAGTCAATTGTTTTCACTTAAATGACGTCTTGAATTTAAACTGTAATATATGTACATTGTCGTTTAATAATGTTTTGAATTTGAACGGTAATATATATAGTCATGAGTAAAAAAATAAATAAACATCAATAATATGATGTAAAATGCTAAGCTAGAATTGTTCAAATGGATTCCTTATGAGTTGATAGAGTCATGGCTCATGAAGTCAAATCGTTTTATTATTATTATTATTATTATTATTATGATGTTCACCAATGTAAGAGAAGTGGTGGAGTGTGTTTTGGGTTGGTCTATCTTGACTTGTAAACGCTCTTCTATTTGGCAAGAAAATGACACATAAATTAAGATTTATTGTTTTTTTGGTCAAGGAGCTGATTTTTTATTTGTAACATTGACAATTAATTTTAATTCGTATTATATATTTCGAAATTCTTTTTTCAATAATAATAATAATATTTATGGTTTAAATTGAATTTTTAAATAAAATATTAAATTTAATTTTATGTATAAAAATATAATAAAAAAAGTTATTACTTTTTTTATAAAACAGGAGAGCTCTTTACATATGGCTAATAAACGTATAAAGGATTATCATAACAAGGAAGTGACTTCAAACCATGGCTTTGATTAAAGTTGTTCTTCTGTACCGCCATTGTGATTATCAACAATGAACTAATTAGTGCAAGCCCTTTATATTATTATACTTTAATTAATGATTAATAATTAGAGGTCATTTTTTTATTCATTCAAATTCTAGTGAGTTGCGAGCTATAATTCCACTAAAATCTTTTGCTAAAAATAAAATTTTAGGAAAAATCATTTGTTTTATTTTAAATTTTAAATTAATTTATCAATTAAATTTTATTTTAAAAGTCATTTCAATTTATTATTTAAACTTTATAAATTGTGTTGATTCTATCTAATTTTATTCTAGGAACATAATTATATTTTTAAAAATTACTTTTAGATCTCTATAAAATAAATTTAACACTTATTAATTTTTTATTTTTTCTATAAGAAAAAATAAAATGCAAAAAAAAAAAAATTAATTCTAATTTTATCACTCTTGATATAATTTAAAAAAATTAATTTCTAAATATTTTCATAAATTTTTATTTTTTTTCACTAAAAATCTTTAAATTTTAACTATTTTAAAATTTATTTTTCAACTTTAACCATATTATTTAAAAATTTTCTTATGGAGAACCTATTTAACAGTAAATAGCCAGCAAATAACTTCTTAAACTCAAAATAATTTTTCTCGCTTTATCTTTTTTCTTTATGGTGAGTAGGGTTCAAAAGAGAAAATAAACATTATAGATAATCACTGACAAATAACAAAAACAAAGATTTAATTATAAATTTTCATAATTTTTGTAAAAAAATATTAATTAGACTTGTAATTGGTACTTAAATTGTATATTAAAATTTTTTTTTTCCGCAACTCTTATAAGAGGTTCCTTTCTTTCTTTCATCTTCAGAGTAACTCTTTCAGTTTTATTTAAGAAAAATTGAGCTTTATATATGCTCCTGTTGACTTCCTTCTTTGAGTCAGCAGGGGCTGTTTCTATCGTTAATGCAATTTCCTTTTTAACTTTTTTTTTTAATAAAAAAGTTGAGTAATTGAAAGGTATAATTCTCGTCAATGTATTAATAGATTAAAAGCTCGCTTCTTTAAAAAAATACTTACATTATATTTAAATTTAAGTAAATTTCAAATATAAAGATTTAAAATAATATATAGTTATATGTTATTTAAATTCTCTGAGCTATCATGAATTTATTTCAAATTTTCATTATATAAAACCATATAGTTTTGATTCATACTCAAATTTTTTTATCCAATTTCTTATAGACACTACTATAAATTACACATACGGCTACAAAATTTTGCTCCGAACATAAAAATTATGGCTAAATATAATTTATAGCCACATAAATTATAATTATATAGCCAATTGTACTAGTTAAAAGTTAATTAGCTATATGCATTAAAAGTTATGTAGTTAAAATATTTAATATATATTTAGCCATGAGTAATTAGCCGTAAAAGTTAAAGTCGTAAAATAATATTTTTGTGGCTAATAATTTAAATATTTTACTACAAAATTTATATTTGTATAATAATTAAATTTAACATCTTTTTGCAATTTAACTTTATTATTATAACTTAAATAGCTGCAAATATGAAAAATAGCTATATAATACTTAATTTTTATAGCTAACTTTTAGTTATGTCATCTCTTGCTACAATAAGTTACGGAATCTATTTTCGTGACTAAAATATTTAGCTATAGAATTTTATAAATTTATTTACAAGTTACTTTGAAACCATATGTGATAATGTTGTAGTGAGATGAAGGGTGGCCTTCCAAAATTGTGAGTGAATTTCATCCTTTTTTCTCAAGATTCTTAAAAACTAACTTCTTCAATTGGTGAAGATTATAGTATTTTAGTAGTTTTTATTTCATCACTTTTATATTAGAAGTATTACACTTGAAATAAAAAAAAATTAACTCTAGAAGTTGGCATTGGTTCTTATTTCAAACTACCAACTCTCGAGCAAAAAGGTACTCAAAACAACTAATAATGTTAAAGTAAATTTGGTCATTGCCACCAACATACAAATGGCAAGGAAAGCTTAGCTTGACCTACTACTTCAAGTTTCATTTATATTTTTTTGTCTTCAATATTTACAAATGCAAAGATAAACCATATGTATACACACATCTCTATTTCTCAAAATCGATTTTCAGAGGTTTTCCAAGAGATATTTACTTATTTTGAATGTATTGCATTAAATGATTAAAATTCTGGCATTTATTTTAAATATTTATATATTACGAATTTAGCTATAGAAAATATATAATATATCGAGAGCAAGTAAAAAAAAATTATTTTTATTTTTAGTTAATAATTTTAAATTTTATAATATTTGTGTATATTATTGAAAAACTTATTTTTTAATTAAAATAAAATTTTAAATATTAAAATTATATAAATATTTTTAATTGATTTACTAATATAAAATAAAATTTGACAAAAATAAATATAAAAATCTAAAAATAAAGTCACCAATATTACTAAAAATTTAATATTTTGGAAAATATAAAATAATTTGTGATGGTAATCATGGTGGCTTAAACCTAAAATGAATAAAAAAATTTGTAAAATGTACTAACCCTTTGTTTGGTTCAATTTTATCAAGAAATTAATTTCAGTTCATGTTTAAATGAATTTTTATTAATAAAATGTGTTTGGTTGAAATGAATAGTTTATGAAATTTATTTTAAATGAATTCTATATTTTATTATAATGTATTTGGTATAAATCTTAAATTTAAGTTTTTGTCAAAAATATCCCTTTAAATATAAATATTTTTTTGAAAATAAAATAAAGATGAGTATTTTAATCATTTAAAAATATAAACTTAAAATTTGTAAAATTTATTTGAAAATT
>CATIWM010453835.1:0-15448 GCA_949671775.1 Mallotus repandus
AAAATAAAAAGCAACAAAAAGCAATAACAAACAACAAAAAGCAACAACGCTAAAAAATAAAAAACAATAAAAAGCAACAATAAGCAATAAAAAGCAACAATCGAAAAACAACAAAAAATAAGTCCTGAGCTCCCGGAATGACTACACTAAGAATAATCAATCTCACACTAATAACATTCTTAATTTTGTTAATGACAAAAAAATATACTAAATCACCCTCAGATTATAATTCATTTTTCTTGCTTTTTAATTTTTATAAAGAAATTTAATTATAGTGAACAAATTAGTATTTTTTTTATGAAATTTATTGAATTTTTTAAATTCGAGCCTCTATAATTATTTGAGAATACATAAAAATAAAAAGAAAAAGAAAAAGAAAAAATTCATCTATTTTCTCAATTTCTCATCATTCTACTAAAAAGATAACAAAATTATAAATTAAAAACTAGAATATTTTCTAGATCATATGATAAACTAAAGTCATATCTAACATTTTTCAAAAAAATAGCACCACAAAACTGCTTGCTTTAAGAACTTCTAAACTCCGAGTTAAAATTGAACCTAATATAGAAATGGTAGAACATCTTCGCCTAGTAGGAAGATTTAGCCACTTGAGTCATAGCATTCTTCATATGGATGTGCCACTAGGTCCAGTGCATAAATACCATGAAAATAAGCATAAAATATAAGTATGCTTCCAACTCAAGCATCAGAATTCTGACTTTTTCATATGCCAATTTGAAGGCACTTAACTATGTACTAATGTGAAAGCATGTACCTCAACAAACTTATCATAATATAACACAAGAAATTTTTTTTTTATCAGTATCAGCTGAAAAAGATTGGGCATGCCTTCAGATGCTTTATTATATTTTCCCATCAATTGATGGTGTTCAGCAGTGCCTTCTTCTAAAGAGCACTTATGGACCTATCTAGAGCTAGTCCAGATTTTATAAGGATCATTTGTAATTGAAATTTGTGATTTGTAGTTATTTTAGTCATATTTTAATTTTTGACTTAAGAGCGTAATTTGAGATTTGTACTAGCCACCTAGAGCTTAGCTATATTCAGTACTTTTTTTGGCCGAAAGTTATATTCAGTACTTGCATTCTTTAACATTTGACAAAATAGAGAGAAAAAAAGGACTTCTTTAATCATAGTCAAAAGTCTTAAAGTTGCCAAAGGTCCAAGTTAAAAACCTTTCCCAAAAAAAGATAGTGGAGACATTATTGAGCTAATTACCAAAACCAAAGACATAAATGTTATAAATTAATACAACTACATATAATGATTTTAAAGCAAATATAGAATGTGATCAACAGAAGCAAAATACCTGCAAAGTGAAAAAAAAAATCTGCATGCAGGTTTTTTCGCTTGAAGTGAATGAGAAAATGAACATTCACTGCCCTTGTTGCAACATCCAACGAAGTATACACATAAAGAGGCCTCCCCATTCCATGAGATGTAACATCATTAACATAGCTAGCATCATTGTCCAATGCACTGTCATGCACATAACGAGCATCATTCCTAAATGCATCATCTGTCAATAGAACTGTTACCTGTCAAATACAATAATTTAATGAAATAATTAGCTTCTTGACATTCCAAAATCCAAGCACAAGGCTATATAAATTAGGATTATATTTTCTAAGCACTAATCAATCAGATCGTCCCAAGTGAGCTAGTGTATTTCACTTTGTTATTTGAAGTTTGCTCACAACATATAAAAACCTTCACTATGATGATTGAAAGAGTCAAAATTTCACATAGATACTAATGTAGACAATTTTTTTAATGCTGAAAATCTCTAAGTTTTTTTTCTTTCCAATTGTACAAAGAACATTAACTAAATTGAAAAATATTTAAACCTTAATTAATATGTAAAACATGAATCTAATGTTATTTTTTTTAATTATTTTCACCTGTCCTTCTTGACTTTTGATTTCAACTCATCCATCATTTTCCTGATCTCAGATGCCACACTATCGTTAAAAAAACTAAAATTATTCACTAAAATCTGCATTGATAAGTGAAAAATAAAACTGATCGTCGATTCAAATTCAATCAAATCTAGCTAAAATAAAACGACATTTAAATTCTTCAATAAATTATCAAACAAATTAACTTTAAGGCATTTTAAAATCTCAACCATCAAACAGTACTAAAGCAACGACTAAAAATTCAAAACCTAATGCTCTATAGAAATGTACATAAGAATCTCGAAATAATAAAGGTCAATTCATCTACGATCTCACCAGAAGCGAAGCAAGTTGAGTTTGTTGAATTCTCATCTAGAAATTGTATCCTCCTTCTTTTGGTCGTCCTTTTTACGTTTTCTAACTAATCTGTTGCAATGCCGATATTATCCCCTTAATGTCACTGCAATTTCATCATTTTGTTTCTCAGAAATAAAAAACTCGAAAGAGAAGGAGAGAAATTTTGAAGAAGAGATACGGACCTGGAGAGATCGACATCGAGCTCGTCGTTGTCGACAACTCGAAATTTTGAATCCGATTTGTTGAGTGTTGACTCCGTGGCGGTTCGTTTCTTAGAGTTGCTTTTGCAGATGACATTGTTTTGTTTAGCTTATTCTTTTATGAATTGAAATTAGATCGAGATCAAGAGATGATTTTTTTTTTTTTTGTATTTCACTTAGTTGTTTGAAGTGAGCTATTGCTCACTGATTGATTATATATCCAAGCACAAGAATTGAGGAGAAACAATCTCTTTGCTTGTCTGTCGTTTCTCTCTATTTTTTTTAAATATATATATAGCGGAAGAGTAGAGTGTTTGAAAAGAGAAATGCCAGAAATAAAATTCTGAAGGACGCGAGATCAGAAAGAGATAAAAAAGGAAAATGCAAAAATCAGTTCTAAAAAAATGAAAATGATTGGATTATAAAAGAAAGAGATATGGTCAAACAGGCAACTTTTTGAAATTTCAAATTTTCTCTAAATAAAATGGAAGTCCACACTTAAAATTAAGTCAACTAAAAAAAGGACAAAAAAAATAAAGCACTGTTAAAAAGGTAAGCATGCAATTATTTTTAAAAAATAAGACATTTTTTTTTGTAAACCAATAAAAAAACCAACCTAAACCTATAAATTTCTCAAGCCCCGTTCAAAGTTTCAAAAAGAAAAGAATAAAACATAAAATTTAATGGAGCTAAAAGAGCATGAGTCCCTTATGAAAGAGAGAGAAAAAGAACAGATCTTACCAAAAAAAAAAAAGTTTCAGCTATATGAAATAAGGAATGGATGGATTCAATATAACAACTTAAAACTGAAGCTGGAATTCATTGTTTAACGTATATATTCAGAGAGTAGAGAGTGTGACAGAAAGAAATAAAAAAGGAACATAGGTTTAATTTCAAATTAAAGCTTCAAATTGATGCTGATGTACGTTGGTGAGGGTACCACTGGTGATGAGGCTGCTTGAGGATGGGAAAGGAAAATCATGGAGATGGAGAAGGGGATTCGTTTGGATTTTTTTTTTTTTTTTTTTACGTTAATGAAGAGGGGCATACATAGAAAGATTTTGGTTATTTTAGGACGCGTGTGTAAATTATAAAAAAAAAAGAGGTATTTCGGTTGTTGGAATGTGTTTTTGAGTATTTTTGTAAAAAGTCCCTAGAATAAATTCAGTATGGTTTTGAATAGGGTGCGGGTCGAATGTCCATGCTTCCCGCCCTGCAACTGCTGTGTACGTTTACCTACAAGATTTGAGTCCATTCATTTAATGACCATCAAATCAGGCTTAATATTGTACCTCTAAAATTATCATCATTGTGGTTAACCATTATTAGTAATTTTGTTATTACTATTGTTATGATGGTTGTTTTTAAAGGATTAGTCTCACATTTATTTTTTTTAAAAGAATAAAAGTCTGTCAGATAACTATTTCATTTTAGTGTGAGATCTTTTTGGGACAGGTTTTCTGATAATTACTTGAGCTTGTATTAATTTGGAAAGAATGCATTTATTTGTATCTGTTAGGTAATTATTTTATTTTATTATAAGATTATTTTGGACTGGTTTTCTAATAATTAACTTAAGCCAGTATTAACTTCAAAAGAATTCATTTATTTATATCAGTGGCTCAATCATGGAATATGAGAACGGATATTAATAGTAATATTATTTCTTTTTTTCCCCTTCTTCTTAAAGTTTCAAATTCATTTGCAGATGTGGGTGTAAGTTGGTTGGGTTAAAATTAAATCAAACCATTATAAAGTAAATAATTGAAATCTTTTAAAAATTTTGACCCAATTGAATTGAAATATTTCTATTTGCTGTCATTCAATTAATTAGTTTAATAATTTTATTTTGTAAATAAATTTTAAGTTTTGATTTGTCCATTCAATATTATTTAAAGTGCATTTTATTGATAATATAACTAAAAAATATTTTTATTCTTTTTTTGGACAGTTGTCGCTTGTCCCATAGGGTCACGACTGTTAGTATATTAGTTTTTTCCTTTATTAGAGGGGAAATGGATTCCATGGGGATTGAATCCGCACAAATAACACCACTTTGACGGGTACTTACCATTCAGACCAAAGAATTTGGGTTGAAAAATATTTTTATTTAGTATATAATTTATATAAATTTGTATAATTTTTATAATTATAATTATAATTATAATTCTATATAATTTTATAATTTATATATAAATTTCTCTAAATTTAATGAATTATATACTATGTATTGTATAAAAATAAATTATTTTTATTATAATACAAAAATTTGGTTTGATTAAGTTAATTGAAATATTTTTATGAAATTGAGTCAAACTAAATTTATTTTATTTTTCAATTTTAACCAAACTAAATCAAAATGAAAATTATATTTCAGTTGGATTTAATTCAACCCAAATTTTTTATTAGGTTTAGTTTGATGCTCTCTCGTATTCAAGTGACAAATTAATCCCTGCCACGAAAATTAATTATGATAACTTAGAAAATTAGATGTTCGAACCTGTCTTATGAAACTTTAAGAAAAAGAAATTAGAAAAGAGGCAATGATTTACCGATGAAAGTTTTGTTTGGTTGGCCCCAAACAAAGTAGCTAGGGATACTTGTAAATGGAACAATCATGAAGGTGTGGTCTGCTGCCAAGTTTTGCCCCTAGTTGATCCGTCTTAATCATAACCACGTCTTGATTTGTATATTCATTTGTTGGGAAACAGACTAAGTGTAAAATTAAGCTCGCAAGATACTCAAAAGGAATGTCATGGCTTCATGGGCGAAATGGCACTTTTGGCTCAACAAAATAGTCAAAGCACAATTATTATCTCATGAATTTTTTTTTTTGAACACTGATTATCTCATGAATTTATCAACTTTATTTTATTAAGCCCATAATCTTACCCTCGTACTAATATTTTTGCTGACATGGACTTATTTAATGGTCTAATAAATTTTATTAAATTTATTAGATGACAACAGTTTTAGTAATAAAAAAAACTTTTAGAATTTGATGTGAAATATAAAATTAAAAAATATGAAATTAATTTTATGGATTATGTCAGGTTTCCCATGTGGAGTTTTTCTTCTTCTTCATGTGTCTAAATTGAGGCATGGATTAGGGTTTCTATTTTCATTGTGAAGGTTGCTCACTGTTTTTTTTTCTTTTTTTCCTTTGCGGTTCTATTTATTAAATTCCTTTGCAATTATTTTTTGTGCTTATCTGTGGGAATGGATCATAATTTGGAAAGGTTGATGGAAAAATGTTCGTTGACGAAAGATGAAGAAGATGAGGTTGATTTATGTTGTAAGGGAGAGGAGTTAGATGACTCTAAACCAGCTTGCTGTGTTGTCCTTTTAATCTTCATGCTCTCTCAGGTGCTCTCCAAGGAGTGTGAAAGGTGTCAAAAGAATTTAAATTATAAGAGGTAGGGAGCAATATGTTTGGTTGTGAATTTGGTTATAAGATTGAGAAGTGGCGAATTATGGATGATGGTGTTGAAGGGATGGATTACATGCATCGAATTTAGAGAGGAAGCGTGGTGTGAACACGAATCCGATCAAGGTCAATTTTAAAATTTTTTTCTAGCATGTAACCCTTGTATGAAAGGCAAAAATCCCAAATAGTCCAAAATCATATCACATGTAATTTACACAACTAAACGTATGCATGCTAAAATGGACAACATTCAACAAAGATTCATAAACAACCAAACATGTAGTAAGTCAAGAGACCTACATCTAAGAGTTCAGTAACTCTTACAAACTCCAAATGTTAGTAGCATGCTCGACAAGCTTTAGGATACAGTTAGTACGAATGTACAAGCTCCTAACACCCCAATTGTGAAGCCTCTAGCTCAAAACACACGAGAAGCACCGGAATGACTTTAAGCCTTTACTGGAGTTTTACCTGTAAGCTCCTAATTTGGTAACCCGAAAACTGGCTAGAGCTCATTCTTTAGCTTGAACAATGTAGGATTTGTTGCCGCCGATGGATAAATGAAGTATCCTTCTAGTTGCATAACTCTTGCACAACCCAAATTCTACGGATGATGTATAAAATGCAACTCTTGTATTTTACTCACATACTCACTACATTTAGAAAGAAAGAAAGAAGAAGAAGAAGAATACTTAACTCTTGAGAACTCTCTCTTGTTTTCTCTTTTGTGTTTAGAATGTCTTTAATGTAAAATGGTAAGTGATATTCAAGTGGTGTAGAGAACTTCAACTAACTTTGTGTATATGTGAGAGACTAATTTGCATGTGTAGAGATCCTTCACTTACTTAGGCTTAAGTGAAACAAAAGTTATTGCATGCATGTAGAGATTGACCACTTACTTTTTCACTTTGAGTGTAAAATATTCAACCTCATATATGTAGATATTATCCACTTACTTTTTCACCGAGTATAAAATAAGCAACCTCATGCATATAGAAATTCTCCACTAATTAAAGGTTCATACTTATGACACTTTGCCATGGTGTCCTTTATGCAATCACATTGCATGGAAAGTATGTGCCTAACTGGCAACCACATAAGCATGAGCATCATATGCTCTTTGCTGATGTGACACCCTCTTTAGTAATTGGGCTTTAACTAGTCGAGCTCATATAACTCTTAAATTGGCCCATCTCTACAACTCTCATTAATTAGACGCATGAGTTTTATCTAACACTTAACTAAGGTTCATCTCTCTAATACACATAAATATCTTAGCCCATCTATTATCTATTAAGCTACATCCATATAGCTCATCTTATGGCCCATATCTAAACTGGTATTGGTGGTAAATATCAATTTGGTCCTTAAACTTAATATTACATATTAAATTAAGTCTAAATTAATATTTAATCATATAATTAATAGTCCTAACATTTCAATTAGATTTTGGGATATGCTAGATCCCTGCAAAAGTGCAAATTCAATTTAGTTAATTTAATTAATTAATTAAACACTTTAATTAGTAATTAAACTAAGGCAAAACCCACATTCAAACCCCTCAACTTTTCATGTTTTTAGTTTTAGGCCCCTCAAGTTTTATTTTGTATATCTAGACCCTTGTACTTCACGGGTTGAAAATTTTAAGGGTAATTTACTATCACCCCCTGAGGTTTTGTCAAAATAGCTAATTCGTACTTGCATTTTTAAAAGTCAATTAAATACCCCTCATTTTTTATTCCGTTAACTATTTTCTGCCTTCGTTAAAAAATTTTAGAATATACTGTTAATTTTTGGAATATACTTTCAACTAAAAAAATTAATTAATATTAAAATGTTAATAATTATATGGAATTCCACGAATGCCCTTAAACCTTAAAAAGATTTTTCTCATTCACACTTCATCCCTTACACCAAAACTCCACTTTTTTTTCTCCTCACTCAAACTCCATCTTCTCATTTCTATTTCTCTCTCTCTCCCCCAAACTGTCATCACCTGCCACTGCCACTACCTGCTGCTGCTGCTCCCACCGTCGCCTGCTGCTGCTGCCACCATCGCCTGCTGCTGCCGCTGTTGCCACTGTCGCCTGCTGCTGATGCTGCCACCTGAAGCCGCAACAACTGTCACCTGAAGATCTTGGTTATTTTTTTGGGTTTTTGATTTCTTGTGGCAATGGTTGTTTTTTTTTTTAAAAAAAGAAATCTAAGATCTTGTTTATTTTTTTGGTATTATTTGTTCTTAATAATAATCCATTTGCTTTTGTATTATTTGTGATGTTTTTGAGTTTTAGTAATTTTAATTTATGAGTTTAATTTTTTTAATTTCATATAAATTTGATAAATAATTTTAATTTTATTAATTCATTTCTATTGATAATATAAATATAAATATGAATATTAAAAAATTAAAAAAATTGTAGAAAATGTTGAAAAAATTAAAAAAGTTCATTTCTATTATCCTCCATATTTTATCTAGAATTACTTAGAATGTCGATCTTTTTTTCATTATTTTTGGCTCAATTTCTCCCTTGTTCGATTGCAGGAAATTGAAATTAATAAAAATGATGTAGTTTAATAAATTTAAATTACATTTTGTATTTTGTATTTAAATATTTAAGTTTTCATATTAAAAAGATGTAATTTAATAACAATAACAAAGTAAAAGTCTATATTCATGTCACAAGGGTAAAAAAGTCTTTATATATAAAATTAACACTGTACATTGCAAAAAACTAACAAGGGGGGAAATAGTTAACCTTATCAAAACTGAGGGGGTATATAATTGACTTGTAAAAATGCAAGGATGAACTAGTGTTGGTGTCAATTTATGCATAGTTTTAGGACATTAATTTACATACATTTGCATGATTTTAATTGCATTTAGTATAGGTAAGCATACATATATAGTTACTTTTGATTTTTCTTTATTTTGATAGGGAAAATGAAGTTTGGGAGCTTAATTGAGTGAGATGAAGAGAAAAAGAAGGAAAGAGGAACAAAGTTGCAGCAGAGCCTTCATTGTCGCGATCGCGCATTCACCCTCGATCGCGGGTGTGTGCAAGATGCCAGAGCTAAGAGATGTCATGCCTTTTGTTAGCGTAGCTTTATGCACAACCACAGTTTCCTGCTAGCCAAAGCTACTGCCACGATCACAACTTTAATGTGCGATCGCAGGTGTCACGCTTCTAGTGTGCCTATTGCTGATGTGGACCTACAAAAAGATAGAAGCATGGAGTGCTAAAAGGATGAAAAGGCAAGGCTATAAAAGGGCACGAATACTAACTTTAGGAGCAGCGCCATTTTATTTTGGTTCATTCCAGAGAAGAGGAGCTCAACAATTAAGGAGAGGAAGGAGGAAGAAAGAAAGCTATTCTGGAGATCTGAAGCTTCTGATAATGATTCTTCTTTCCTTTCTTTTGTATTTTGAATGATAAATGTTGAGCTTAGCTGTTAGTACTTTGAGGATGTTGAACATTATAGCCATGTGTGGCTAAATTTACTTATGTTGTTGGGATGATGAGACCCATTTGATTTAGTGTTAAGTTGATGTTTGATATTGCTTCTTATTAAAAGGAAATCGGTTGTGCTACTTAGGCTTTAAGAATAGTGTGGTGAGCACTAACCTAAGTAGAGTAAATTTCAAACATTTACTTTCTCATAACCCTTTATCACATGAAGAATTTCCACTCCCATGAATCCATTTTGCAATTAAACATATGGCTAACATACATCAACATGTATAAACATAAAACTTAGGAAATCATATTGGCGGAATACTTACAATCTCCTAAGTGTTTAATGTAGACTACAAGTAATCTACTATAATGGATTGCTTTCTTAAATCATTTCTAAGCAACTCAAATGTATGGCCTCTAGCTTGAAACACTAAAGCCTTCCAATCACCTTTCTTGCCTTTGATTAAGTATAGTTGTAAGCACCTCTCTTATTACCCAAAGAAACTTCAACTAACTCAATCCCACTAGCAAGAACTAAGAGTTTATGTTTGGTATATTTTGTGTTTCCTTTTGGTATATCTTTTATCTCTACACTTTCCACTAACACTTAATGGATATCAAAACTCTTAACCTTTAGAACTCTTCTTCATGTTATATTTATTTGTAGAGAATTAGGGTTAATTAGACATACACATATAAATATATCTTACACCATAATCATTAGAAAGCTAACTCATGACATAGTAAAGAGTGAATATGTATAAATATCTAATAAGTGTAGAGAATAGATGTAGATATATATTAAACACATCTTATGTATTTAATCCACATATATTTTCTCTACACAACCAACTAACTCAACTTGCCCCTAAAGTCAACAAAAGACGCATATGAGATAATATCTCTTACTATGTCAAAATAGACTTACATTGATAAATGGACTTGGGCTTGGTTATTGGGCTAACTCTTGGGCCAATATATGGGCCAAGTCCAATCCATAAATCAATTGGGCCTAGTTAATGGAATTGGGCCTTTTAGTTGGGCCAACTCTTGGCTCAAGCCCATTCCATCAAACTAATGGGCCAAGGAGTTGGGCCAACATTTGGGCCAAGGAGTTAGGCCAACATTTGGCCCAAGACCATTCTATCAAACTAATGGGCATTGAGTTATGTTAATGGGCCTTGGATTAATCTTTAGGCCAAAACTCTTTTGGGCCTAGGCCCACACACCTTGGGCCATGAATCCAAGTCCATAAGGAAATAACATATACTCTTTATTTAATACTTTAATTAATATCTCATATTAATCAAGTATTTAATAACTAAACTCTTGGTGGAATTAGATTGCATGATATGCTAGAATCATATCCTTAACTGCCATAGAGTTTTCTAAACTTATATTAGATGAAACCTACTAGTCATACTAACAACATAGGCAATGTCAGGCCTTGTACACAACATAGCATACATTAAGCTTTCTTTAGCTAAAGTATAAGGAACTTTAGGCATTTGTTCCATCTGCTCAGGTGTCTTGGGAGACATTCCCTTGGATAAATGAACACCATGCCTAAATGGTAATAATCCTCTCTTGGAATCAAGCATGTTGAACCTCTTCAACACCTTTTCCAAGACTTTGGGATAAACCTATCATTCTCTTCGATCTATCTCTATAGACTCAAATTTCGAGAATATAAATTGTCTCCCCTAAGTCTTTCATAAAGAAAGTTTTAGATAGCCTATTTTCACAAAAGTAATCATTCCGACATCATTTTTAATTAATAAAATGTCATCCACATACAAGACAAAGAAAGTGAGTTGGCTCCCACTAACCTTCTTGTAAACACATGGCTCATCTTCATGGTTAATAAAACCATAAGAACGAAGCTTGCTTTAAGCCATAGATAGAACTATAAAGCTTGCACACCTTTGAGCCTTCCTTGGATTTATAACCCTTAGGTTGCTCCATGCATATGTCTTCCTCAATATAACAATTAAGGAAGGCAGTTTTGACATCCATTTTCCAAACCTTATAATCATAATATGTGGCTATAGCTAAAAGAGTTCGAATGGATTTAAGCATGGCTACAGGTGAGAAGGTCTCTTCATAATCAACCCTTTCCCTTTGGCAAAACCCTTTTGCTACAAGCCTAGGTTTATAGGTCTCTATCTTTCCATCTATGCCAATCTTCCTCTTGAAGATCCATTTGCACCCAATAGGAATTATTCCCTCAAGAGGATCAACAAGTGTCTAGACTTGGTTAGCATATATGGAATCTATTTCAGCTCTTAAAGCCTCAATCCATCTTGAAGAATCTTTATCACATAAAGATTCTTCATATGTAGTAGGATTATTTACATAAATGCTTTCTTTATGAACATACAACTCTTGCATATCATAAAGTAAACTGTATCTCTCTGGAGGATGAGATACCCTACTAGATTTTCTAGGAGTTTGTGTGATGACATTCTCAATTAGTATAGGCTCTTCTAGTTGATCAATATCCATTTGATCAATTTGCTGGGCTTCTTCAGATGAATCATCATCTAACATTATCATCCTTCCTTTGACACCTTCCTTTATAAACTCTTTCTCAAGGAAAATAGCTTCTCTGCTTATAACAACAACTTGTTTAGCAGGAAGATAAAAGCAATACCCTAAATTGTCTTTAGGATATCCAAAAAACCTTCCTTCAATCGATTTCACATCCAACTTGTCCGATTTTAGCCTTTTAATAAAAGTCGGACATCCCCAAATCTTAACATGTTTAAGACTTGGTGTTCTACCATGCCATATCTCATATGGTGTAATAGAAACTGATTTAGATAGGACACGATTAAGGATATAGCAAGCCATTTGGAGTGTAAAACCCCAAAGTGAAATAGGAAGATCAGTGTAACTCATCATTGAATGTACCATATCCAATAAGGTACGATTCAGCCTTTCAGACACACCATTCAATTGAGCTATTCTAAGTAGTGTGAGTTGTGATGTAATGCCATGTTCTTTTAGGAACTCAATGAACTTGGTACTTAAGTATTCACCTCCTCGATTTGATCTTAGAGTTTTAATACTTTTCCTAGTTGGTTTTCTACTTGGGCTTTGAATTCCTTAAACTTTTCAAAGGATTCACTCTTATTCTTCATAAGAAACAAGTACCCAAACCTTGATAGATCATCTATAAAGGTTACAAAGCTGTAGAAGCAGCCTCTAGCCATTTTAGAAAATGAGAAGCAACCTCTAGCCATTTTAGAAAATGGTCCACATACATCACTATGTATGATTTCCAACATATCTTTGGCTCTAGCCATTTGTCCAAAAAATGGTGATCTAGTCATCTTACCTTGAAGACAAGCCTCATAAGTTGGATTGGATGTCGATTCAAGATTGCTCAAGATTCCATCCTTTCCAACTTCGTAATCCTATGTGACATAATCTTAAGTGCCATAGATGTTTGGAGTTAGAGGCATTTTAAATTAGAATTACATTTTCATTACTCACATTAAATTGAGGCTCATTGTCATTGGAATTATTATTAACATAATATAAACCATGTATTAAATAACCCAAGCCTATTTTATTACTTCCAAAGTAAATATTACAAATGTCTCTTTTGAAAAGAAATTCATAACCTTTTCTAGTCAAACTAGAAATAGAGACAATATTTTTATAGGCATTAGGTATATACAATACATCATCCAATAACAAAACATGATCAAACAAATCAATAAAAGTAGATCCCATAGCATTGGCCACAACACTTGCACAATTGCCAAGCTTTAAGGTTACTTCATTGGGCCTCAACCTTCTCTTATTTGAAAAAAAAAAAGAACTAGCACTAGTATCCAATACCCATGTATTAGATGAGCTCTTAGAACATTTAGAAGCAATTAAACTAGAGAAAGTCTCACCTTCTCCATGATTGTCCTTTCCTTTTGTCTTGAAAGACTTAAGGAACTTAGGACAATTCCTCTTCCAATGTCCTTCTCCTTGACAATGGAAACACTTTCCCTTGTCTTGCTCTTCCCTCACATTGGCCTTGCCTTTATTTTTGGCTGTGCCACCCTTAGGCTTGACAATACTTGTCTTGCCTTTCTTTTTCTTATTGCCTTTCTTCTTAGTCTTACTAGAAGATGTAATATGAGCAACATCCTTCCCCTTGTCACTTTGGATAGCCTTTTAGGCCATCACTAGCATGTTCATAAGCTCCGCAAGAGTGCACTCTATTTTATTCAAATAGAAATTTGCAATTATTTGCCTAAAAGATTCAGGAAGTGATTGAAGGATCAAATCCAATTGGATATGAAAGTCCATTATGAAGTCTAGACTCTCTAGATCCTCAATTGATATAATCATGGAGTTCACATGGACTTCCACATCCTCACTTCCTTCATCTTAGCAAAAAATAACCACTTACATATCTCATATCTTGCAGTCCTACTTTGTTCACAAAATAACTCTTAAAGGTGAAGTAGGATTTCTTTAGCATTTGTGTACTTCTTATGTTGCCGATGGATCTCGGTGTTCATGGAAGCCCACATTATGCATCGTGCTTGTAAATCATCATCATTCCATTTTTCTAGAGTTTCACGCTCCTCTTGGGAGGCATTATCGGGAAGTGTTGTGGGTGGTGATTGATTTAATACATAAAGAATCTTTTAGAAGCTAAAAATTTTTTTGGATTCCTAAGCCAATCAATAAAGTTAGGGCCTGTGAGCCTATGTAGGTCAAGTATGACTGATAATGGGTTTGACGGTCTCATATTATCAATTTTCTGCAAAGGTAATTAGAATAATTATTTATATGACATTGGAATCTTACCATTAGATACGGTCTTTAATCAAAATGGTCTCCCACTAATTTGGCGAATCTTACACTTCCAAGTAGGAAACGGAAATCCCTTATTGGATGGATTTCTAGTGGGTGATAGAGTTCTTAATGATCACTAATATCCCTCAGGTACACATTGCCATTCGTGGAATTTTAGTTCTCATTAAGTAAGCAACTCTTACCATCAAATCTCATGTGAGGTTCCATCAATCAGGCTCCTAATGTTACAGGCCTCAGGTACACATTGTCATTCTTGGCCTTTGGCATTAGTTAGGTCTATACCATTGAATCAGTGAAATGTATAAAGTTGAACACTACATACCTCAGGTATGCCTATTTGCCATTCTTGGCATGTAGTGTGTCTATACACCCATAACATCTCATGCTTAACAATAACATTATATGAATCTCTTAAAATTCATGTACACCCCTATGTGTACATAGCCGATGTACATGATCCAAAACCATGCAAGTTATTGCTCCAATGGAGAGCCTAGACCTAAATTTGTTTTGGAATATTTTTAGGTCTTTATTTAAGGTCTCACTTTGCACATTAGCCATTTTAGCATTACGTACATCACATGTATACTAAGCATGGCATTTTAACACATATACATATCTCATATGCATATTGCATGGCATCACATATAGCATGCTATCAACATATATATATCACATATATATCTATAGAACATGCATTATTAATGCATAAATATGGATTGATCATGGACCCATTCTATTCTAAATCTTAGAATAACAAAATGGCTTTGAAACCAAAGGATGAAATTGGGACTGTGCTGACTCATTACAGAGGGTGAGTGTGCCGACTCGTTACGGGCTGTGCCGACTTATGATAGGGATAACATATGCTGAGTCGTCACCATGGTATCGACTCATTATAAGGGCTACTTAAGCCAAGTCATGCCTGAGTCGGCACAGTGGTGCCGAGTCGATTCCACTTCCCTTGTCACACCTCGTCTCACGTAGCCCGAGATGGACGTTTAAAACCCACCATTCAACAAAGGATTTAATTTAATCAAATTATATATTAATTATAATTATATTATTTAAAAGAATTAAAATAAGCTTGAGGTAGTTATGTAATTGAAAATGACAAAACCTCCTTGTAATTTGATGAATTTATGATTGATAACTATAATACAAGATTATTTGGCAACATAGGAAAATCACATTTTTATAACTAGATTGATATAAATCTTTGCAAACCTTAATAAGCAATATAAATCACTTTTATACATA
>CATIWM010453873.1:0-56032 GCA_949671775.1 Mallotus repandus
CCGTCGCTAAAATTTAGCGAGGAGCGTTTTACCAACGGAAATTTTACCGTCGCAAATCCGTCGCTAAGTTATTTAGCGACGGAATTTTTTAATTTAGCGACGGAATTTTCCGTCGCTAAATTGCCAGAATCTTGTAGTGATATGTATATGTGTAATCTATATATTACTTTGGTCTTACCATTTGAAAATGTTTAAGTAGAAAATCCACTCTAAATATTAAATTTAAAAAAATTAATATATATTTATCTTTTGTATTTCTATTTATAAATATAATATTGCAACTCATAAATAATTAAGAAAAAAATTTTCTCCTTCAGTATCTCAAATTTATTTGTTTATTTTTATTTTTAATTTATCTATATTATAAATAACAATGAATATATTTTTTCTAATAATATTCTAAATAAATTTTTTAATTAATTAGTTATGTTTATTATTATTTTATAGTTATATACTTTTTAAACTTTTAATACTTTATAGTATTTATGTTATAAATATATTTATTCAAAAATATCATTATATTATATATTTAATAATAATATTAATCATGTGCAATGCACGTAAGAAAAAAATTAATATCCTATTAAAAAAAGTATCAAGAAACTAAAGTCGATCTATAAAACTTGATAATTAATAATTTTCTTTGGATGTTGAATAATTAACATTGAAGAAACTAATATTATATAGAGGAATGAGAAGTGTAGGTGATGAATATGCATATAGATTGTTAATTATTAGATAATTACAACTATAACAAGATGAAGAAAATTAATGTGGTTTGATGGAACATTTTCCATTTGCTTATACCAAATATATTTGTCCAAAGATATATAATTCTCCACACCCATCTTTGCACAACCAAATACAAGAGTCATAGCTAGAGTTCAAATGGCCCCAGTCCAATCATCATATCATCACTTTAAAGGAGTGTGTGTTTATACATATAAGAGCAGAAAAATTCATAAAAAATGACTTAAATGGGGAATATGATTCAAAATCATGCGCATTAGGAGAAATCTTTGAGGGCCATAGGTAAAGAAAACAAGTTGCAGGTCAAATCCCATCACTCCTTTATATGAAAAGCTTACTCAGTAATGGTGCTAAGCATGCAGTTTTTTCAACTTGCGAGTGAGAGGAAAGTTGAATATCTTTTTCAACAAATATGACACAAATAACTGTTTTAAAAAATCTTTCATTAATTTAAAAAAGTGTCATATGACCCATTTAACAGGAAAACTGTATTTATTCTTTTTGGGTATTTGTCCACAAAAATACACATATGTATGTTTATGCATGTCCCTTTCCATTTTTTGGTATTTTTTGAATATGGTAAAAATATTTGAAATTCAAAATTTTTTATATGATTAAAACAACTGATGCATTCGTTTGTGATGATGTATTTTACTAATCATTTTTCTTAGAAACATCATGAAGCGAAAAGTTTAAATTTTACGGTCATTAATTAGTAAAAAGAAAATATTTTTTATTGCATCTCATGATGTTACGGTGTATCGCGAGATGCGACACATTTTTCATAATGTCTTTTATTTTATTTTTTATTAAATTATTAATTTTTTTTATAAATTATGGATGTTTAAATTTTTACACGACGAGTTCACCCGTATACAATTTAAGTTTAAAATTTTAAAAAATAAAATTCAAAAAAATTGAAGATAAAAACGTAAAATGTCTACACAGTCTCATACGATGCAAAAATCTTCTATCTAAATTATTGTTTTGAGCTTTTTATTTTTAATAATTTTGCTAATATTAAACAGAAGAAATTTTATATTTTATAGAATTTATATTTTGTATTCTGAATTATATCTTTATGCATATCTCACAAGAAAGATCAAAATCCCAAAATAGGAGAGGAAGTGGCAGGAGGGCCATCAAGATTGCAACTATATCCATGCATGTCTCCCACTAGTATGTTTTCAACCATTTCTTATTTGCTAATATATATGTATATCATGATTTGCTTTAATCTTCCTTGCTTCATTACCCCCTTTTTTTTTAGTGGTGAATGAAATAATCAAATGCAAGGCATAGAGAAAATATACTAATCAACTTTTATTTTCATCCATTGAGCAATTTATTTTTTTAAAAAGATTATAATGACATTTATTAATCAGCTATACACTCACTCATATAAGAATATACATAGAATCAGCATCTACTAGAAAATGATGTCATATCCTAATAATAATAGTACTACGAGCAATTTATTTCTGAATATATATATATATATATGATTAATTATTTAAAAAATTATGAGCTTTACGAGTTTTAACTTTTATTTGAAAAACTTTGAATTTTATATATTTTAACAAATTTAATACATTCTTTTAAAATTTATAAAAAAATTACGGATTTTATAGTTTTTAATAATTTTAGTATACTTTTTTAAAATTTATCAACAAAAAAAATTTATTTCAATATTAAATTATATTTATTTAATCAATATTTTAGTATCTGATAAAATGTTTTGTTGATATAGTACCAAACACTTTTTAATTTAAAAAAAAATTTAAAGATTCATCGAAAATTTTATCCTGTTTTAAAATTAAAAAATATAATATTTTAATTTGTCATAAATTTGCAGTTGTTTATATAACACTGAAACATCTTTTTTACTTTAAAATTGTAAACTTTACACCTTTAAATAATTTTAATATTTTTTAATTAAAAAATTTATTTCAATGGCATATAAGTAATTCTAAATTTATAACAAATTGAAATACTTTTTTTTAAATAGTATATTTTAAGAAGAAAATAATAAATTTTATGAATTTTAATAATTTTTTTACAAAATTTTTAAAATAATATACTAAAATTGTTAAAAGTTATAAAGTTTGTGATTTTTTATAAAATTTAAAAGATATATTAAATTTATTAAAATATATAAAATTTAAGATTTTTTAAATAAAAATTGAAAAAACATACTAAAATTATTAAAACTCGTAAAGTTGAAGATTTTTTAAGTAATTATATATATATATATTCATTTTTTTGGTGTTTAGTGACAAAAGAAGTTTCTTTTATAAAACTATTTTTCAAAGAGTGAAAAATGTCCTTCTTTTAAAGAATATGACTTTCTATTTTTATATTGGAAGTCATTTTTTCAACCTTTGGAGACATAAGTGACCCACTTTTTTCTTTTTAATAGAATAAGACAAAATTTTAGAATATATCTAATAATTTTAATTTAAAAAGAAAACATGATATAATAAACATGTTCATATCATTTTATTTGATATTAGATAATAAAAAACGTAATTAAAATATTTTTTGAAATATTATAATTAAAGAATAAAATAATTTATTTTAAAATACAATTTTTTTTAAAAAAAAGAAGAAATTGTGAAGATTCCTTGCAAACCCAAGAGACCTTCCACTCTAAAGATTCTTTGCTTTCTAATATCCCTATCATAAATTTCCTTTCTATAACTTTTCTCCACATTTTTTTTTCTCATTAATTAGGTTATTTAATTATTACATATGGTGGAAAAAGAATGTATGTCTCTTAGGCTTTTGGAGAGGCCAACATGTATTGTTATGTGAAAGTGACGTTACATTGTTTAGCACTCAAGTTTTTTGATTTTGTTGCATCTCTAAAGATCCTCATATTCCACCGCTAAATGCATAATTTCACCCTTGAACTTTTTGATTTATTTAATTTTGTCCTTTAACTATTTTTGAAATTTATACATTTCACCGATAAAATTATTTTTCTTTAATTTAAAACCTATTTCACCTTCGCAAATAGAAGAATTAAGAATTATATGTATATATATATAATTAAAAATTAAGAATTAAACTTAAAAGTGAAATTTAGTTAAAAATAATAATATTATTTATATAAAATATTTAATATAATGTAAAAATGTATACTTTCTTATTATTAATGCATTAATTACTAATTCTAAATACATAAATTAAATAATATACTATATAATTTTATAAGATATGTAAAATAATAATAGAAACTATGTGGAAAGAACATGATAATCTACTTTCTTCAAATTTTAGTTTTATTCTGAACTGATTTGAAATCTCTATTTGCTCCAAATTTCCTGAATTTTAGAGTAATTTGAAATAGAGAATCTTAATATTCGGTTCAGTTCTACTGTTTGACTTTTAGAACAGGTTTGAAAAATTTACATTTCTGGAATTGTTTCAATTCGTATATGACCGTAAATGAAATTTTATCTGATAAAAAAATTATTAAATTACTAAGTTTACATAATAGGATATATCGTATTTTCTTTTATTTTGTTTCAATAATTAATTATATTGCTTTCTAATGAAAAAATAGCTACAAATTAAACTCATGTGGTTGGGTTATATGTGTTAGCACATGTTTATAAAATTGTTATAATTTTATAAAAAAAAATTTATTATATTCCTAACCTATTTTGTGTTGTGTGTATTTTATATAATTTAAAAATATGAAAAAGTAAATAAAATTTTTTTAATAATAAATTGTGAATTTTTTTCGAACTTCATCACTTCAAATATGACTTTTTTAATTAATAGAAAGGTCATATGACCTAAACACAATCAGAAGCAGTTTGCTCCTTTTAAATTATAAAACACAAATACAATAATAACAAAATTATATATATATATAGAGAGAGAGAGATTGTAGTGGTGGATCCAAAATTTTACACACTAAAATTTAAATTTAAAACCTTTTGAATCCCTAGGTGTCGACTTGCACTGTTGGCTTTAGGGCCGTCAAAATGGGTGGTGACAAGTGAACACGATTTGTTTAACATGTAAAATTAGTAAATTAGTGTTGAGGCTAAATGGGTTTGTGTCAGCAATGGATCAATCCGTTTATGATGCTGTTTAATTAGATCGCGTCACAGATTGACACATAAACTCATTTACGACCCGTTTAATTATATGTGTCATGGTGGATCGTGTTAATCTAACACGACACAACCCATTAAAAATATATATAATTTATTATAATTTTAAATTATAAATTAGTTATTTATTATAATTTTAAATTTTAAATTAGTTATTTATTATAATTTTAAATTATAAATTAGTTATTTATTATAATTTTTTTACAAAAATAATACTTTTATAATTGTATTATGTAAATTGTTAAATTATAAACATTATTTTAGATTTTTTTTGAAAAATAGTATTTTTATATATTACAGATATTATAAAGGTTAAATGGATTATGTTGAATTTTATGACATGTAGAATCCATTTAAATAAATGGGTTAAATATGTCGTATTTGTGTAATCTGTTTAATTTTTGTGTTATGTTAGGGTTGAAATTTTTTATACGATTAATAACTAGATTGTATTTGTGTTGACCCTAATCGTATCACCAAAGTTAGTCAACCCGACATAAATACGACCCACTAACCTATTTTGACACCCCTACCTACTTTGCTCTAAACCTCGTTTCCAATACAAATTGTTTAAAAATTTAGGAATAACCCATATTTTTTCCCTATATTTTTTTTTGTTTTCTGACTTTTACTACTGCACTTTTATTTACATGGATTTAGTTTTTACACTTTTATTTCTCAATACTTTAAGGACTTCTATAACGGTGAGTGAGAGAGTGAATCTCATTTAAGTAAAAATAAATGATGAAAAAAATTATATATGTGCAAATTTTCAACAAATAAAAAATTTTTATACCTTAAAAACTAGTTGGCAATAAATTTTTAAGAAATAAAAAAATGCATTGATATAATTTGTAAGAAAATTTGTCCAAGTTATTATTAAAAAAAAGGATAAAGTTTGAGTGTATTTAAAATTTTTAGATTGAAAATAGGTGCATTCTTTAATAATTATTACTTAAAATTAAATTAATCGTAAACTGTGTAAAGGAGTATAATATATATTAGTATTAGATTATAGTTAATCAAAAGATACATAATTTGAAAATATTTCTGTCACTAATAAAACATTCAATTAGAAGTTTAAATTAGTTAAATTATAAATTTATTAACTAAATATATAAATATTAATAATTAAGTAAAATATTTATTGAAAGTAATAAAACATTTAACAATATTAAGGATTAATTTGTTAAAATTTTAAGATATTTATATTTATTAAATTTTTTAAAAATTATAAAGACTAAATAAGATATTTTATTATATACAATGTGTAAAAAAATAAAAATATAAAAATTAAATTCATATAAATAAAAGTTGAGAGTAGAAAATAATAAAAATGGATGGAAAAAATATGAATTATTCAAAAAATTTATAGCAACATGCATGCTACTGAATCAATCCCCACTTGGGTCTTTGAATGCATAAAATAATAATAATATAAAATCCAAATCAAGAGCTCCACTTGTACACTGGAAAATAAATAATAATAAATTTTGACTCAAGTGAAATGAGTCAACTGTTGATACAGAAGGGTTTTATTAATTAATAATAGTAATAATAAAAATAAAAATAAAATAAATAGGAGATTTGAGAGAAGAGAGGTTATATCCTGTGGAGAGGAAGACTAGTCGTTTGGTATTTAGGGAAAAAGCAACTGAAAAGGGCATTGCAAAAGTGAACAAAAGATGGAATAGAAACAGAAAACAACATATCAAATCAAACACCTTTTTTTCTTTCCAAAAAAAAATCAAACACCTTTCTATTTATTTTTTTCATTTAACTTCCATTACATGCATTCCAAAAATTTATTTATTTATATTAAATATATAATATTCAATCATTAAATAAATATTTTTACTTCTAAATAACTAATTCACAATAATATATATCGCAAATTTAACGATTAGATACAATTTATTTGAAGAAAATTTTACTGAATTTTTATGTAAACCTATTCTATGCATTGTAGAAAATTTTATGTTGTAATATTCGCTAGAGTAAGTTTGTTAAAATTTTTTAAATAAACACTAATTACAAATCATAAATAAAAATTATTTAATACTTTTTTATCACTATATATGAGGGATTCAAAAAAGATAAATGAAGATTCAATCCCGATGATCCATAATATTTATAAAAAATTTGATCATCAAGTCAGAACTTCACATATAAAAGTATCTAAAAATTATAAAAAAAAAGAAATTTTTTTTTTAAATAATTAATTTTATAATTAAAAATGAGAGAATAAAAAAGGATCGAAAGATCAAACTCTACTTTCAATTATATATTTTAATCCTGCAAGAAAATATTTTATCATGAATCCATCCTTGTCGGATTAGGAGAAAAACGTTTTTAACTATATATGCATAAAAATAAAAATGAGATAGTAGTGTAGTGTTGAGTTGATATTTGAGTGGTGACGTGATGATGGAGATGAATGATATGTGTGCGGTGGTGGGTGCAAAGTGTTATTCTCTGCCTGTCATTTTCTACCTTTACAATTTGAAGAGACCCTTTCCTCCCTCTCACTTTCTGCCACCCTGACACTGAGCCAACGTAACCTTTTAACTCGTTCTTACTACACTCACTCACTCACTCACTCATCTTTCCAAACCCAACCCCATGAACTAGACGGATCTAATTAATTATACCACATACCATTTCAAATACCCAAAAACTTCAAGTACCTAATAGTAATTGATAAAAAATTTTCTCCTAGGTATAAAAAAATTAATATATTTACAATTTTTTAAACTCACCACGTTTTATCAGTTTCTTCTAAATTCATAACTTCAATATATTAATTTATTAAAAATATGATTTATAAATAGTTTTTGGAGAGTTTAAATATTTAAATATTCTAATTTCAAATTAAATTTTAATATATTAAATTATAGTAAAAGTATTAATAAATTTTATTTCTAACATATTAAAATGTTTAAATGATTAATGTATGAATAATGAACATTATAAGATGAGATCATAAATTCGATTCCTCACTTCCCCCTCGACCTCTCATTTGTTAAAAAAAATTATGCATATATGCAATTTTATCTAGACTGTTGTCCCTAAAAACAATCAACTTAGCTTTATTTTTTTTCATAAAAATTGTATTCTATTTCTTAATTTTTCATAGTTTTTTGAAGCACTTCAATGCGAATTTTGTAAAATAAACTATGCTTAAAATACCAAAACATATTTAGAGAAACCTAGGATCAAATTAACCTAACTTTAGAAAACTATATAGTAGGTCATTAGGTCAAAATATCCTTTTTTTTTTAATCACCATGGGACACAATGATAAATATTTGCAAGTGTGTTCTATATATTGTATGCTTAGTAAAAGATAACGAAATATTAGCTGAGATATTAGAAAGTTAAAAAGATTAATGAGATGCCTAATCTGTTTAGAAAAAGATGATAAAATATTATATTATGGGCATAAGGTATTAAATAGAGCATACGGTTTCATTCCTCTAATCTCCAGCTTTTTTTATATCATGCCATTTGATTTAGTCAGTACTATTAAAAAAAAATAAAAAAAGTTAATGAAAAAGTACTCAAGTGATAACTTATTTTTAAAGGCATTATAAAGTGTAAAGTTTAATTTATACCGCCATCAATTTAAAATGAAAAAATTACTTTTTGTTATACACTTTATAAAAATTTAGGTAATATAAATTCCTATTAAAAAAAGAAAAAAAATTATTGAGATCTTAATTATTTTCTATTTGAATTCTTAATTAAGAAGCACAAACTAGAAAATTAAAGATTCATGAACCTTTTTCTTGTAAAGGTGAAAAAAAAACAATTAAAATATGTTCATAAAGCACGGTGACTAAAAGATGCTTAGAAGATGGATTAGAAAGCACGACCACCCAAATAATTGTCATCCATAGGATTCAATTTTCCTTCAAAAAGGAAAAAAAAAGAGAGCTTAGAAATAATGGCAATAAAATTCAAATTTTATCTTTAATTATTAGATCAGGCACATTAAATCCATCAATCACTAACTCAAATCAACTTCCTAAAATTTACTTTAAAAAAAAAAACAATTCTTAAATAGATATTTTCCAAAAAAAAATCTTAAATAGATTACTTACTCTTTTAATGGATAAATTTTTAGGAATCAGTTCATTACGTAAAATTATAAATTCTCAATTCTATTTACAACATGTGACATTATTTATTAGTATTAATTAATTTTATTTTTTTAGTACTAATTATGGTTAATTATGACACATAGTTACTACATGCACTAATAAATTGAAAATGATGAATAAGAATATATTTTTTACTGCTTATTTTTTAAGTAATTGTTGTATGTGAAAAATTAAAAATTCAAATACATGCTTAAAAATGATGAATAAATTTTTAAAAAATAAATTATTATATTATTTTACTATTTATTTTTTAACAATAACCGTTTAGTATGTGTCAGTACGAGAATTACCCAACCCACGAGCAGACGCCCGATGATGAAGACTGGAAGAGTAAACTGGACTCAGCAAGACATAATTCATCTTCTTTTTCCTTCAAAAGCCCATTAGATCCAGTCAAGCCCTTTACTTGGCCCATTAATAAGGTGATCCGCCTTAGTAATAAGGCGTCACCTTATCATTAAGAAGAATGCCTTAGCACTAAGTTGACGCCTTAGTTACAGATATTTTAAAAAAAATATAACGTCTGAGAAAAAGAACATTGTTGCCAACAACATGATCTGAAGGGTAGAAATCAAGGAGCTTCATTTGAGGGGTTGGCAAGTACGAGTAAGAAAAATCACGTAAAAAATAGAACAGAGGGGAGAAATAAAAGCATTTAAGAGAAGAAGAGGAAGATAAAGGAAGTGGACAGAAAGAGAACAACAAGGGCTGAGGAGAAAAGAGAAAGTGAAGGAAGCCATATGAGTTCAGTTTACAAGTCACACAAAGTCTCTGAGTTGGTCTTGTGACTCTAAACAGTAACTTCCACTTTCATTTTTTATCAAATTTTATCATTTTATAAACTCAATTGTTATTTTTAATTTAAGATGTGTTTTGAGTGAAGTTGTTGACTCCTAAAAAGTATATTTGTTCTTCTTTAATTATGTTTATGTCCTGCAATTATAATTCATGTTCTTAAGTTTTGGAATTAAACAATTTTGATGAAACAGTCTATCAGGGTAACAAGGCGTCGCCTGTTTGATAAGGTGCCTCCTTATTGCTATAAGATGATGCCTTATCGTTAAGACGCCTCCTTGTTGCCGCTTTAAGTTTTAAATCCTGAATTTTATTTTCTGTTTTTAATTAGTTTATTTAAGTAGTTTAGATCTTTGTTTAATTTATTCTTTTGTTAAAACTTTCCAAATTTCTTTATTATTCATGGACGAACTTCTTTTAATTTTGAAATGATTTTTATTTAATTAATTAATTTAATTTTTGTTTTTATAAAATATTCTTTTTATTATTTTTGTTTATAAATTAAATATCTTGGTTTATATTTTTGCATGTTTGATTCTTGTTGCTCTCAAAACTCGCAAGCGCACGAGTCACAATTGTAGCATATAAGATATCGTTCCCACGAAGACTGTATATTGACTACCAATAATTTTTACCTATATCTTAGCTAGCAAACTGAGTAAAAGAATTTAAATAATTGTAAAATTTAAATAACAACTAAATAAACTAAATTGAAATCAAATATTTAATGCTTATAATCTAGGTTTAGTTTCACTATTATATTCTAATCTTGAACACATTATAAAATAAATAATCTTTTGAATTCAGTTAAGTATAATTGCTCTAAATTACCTAAAGACTCTCTCAAGTTCAATTAAGCATGCAAAGATTAAAATCTAACCTACTCTCATGATTAATAAGTTAATCCTAGCCCATTAAGATTTTTAGCAATTAATTTGTCACCGTGATTAAACTGTCATGACTCCTTGAAGAGCTCGCCTACTCTCGTGGTCGAGTGATCTAAGTTCTAAGTGTTCTAAAGCTAATAAACTCCCCTAACTCTCGTTGGTGAATTTATTCATAAACAAGTAATCAAACAGGCCTGGAATGATAACTAAACAATATTACAACACAAAGAGTTAATTGAAATTCAAATCAAATAAAGTACTTATGTTCAATTCATATAATGGAATAGTTACTCCTAACCAAGATTCTAAAAGAAAATTAGCCACGCATGGCTATAGAGAAATTTGTGAACAAAATATAAAGAAAAACAAAAAGATGAAAATAAAAATAAAGTTGTATAACAATCGTTGATCTTCCTTCAGCCGTTTCTGTATCTTGCCTCTGCATCTTTCCTCTTCTCTGTATCTTCAAAAGGCATTTTAATTTCCTTTATATAGAACTAGGGTTAGGGAGAGTCCTCTTTGGTCTCAAATCTTCCTAATTTGCGAAACATGAGACTTTCTAATCATCACACGGCTTCCTAAGCATCAAAATATAATTTGGCTCTGCATGGCTCAAATATGGCTTGCAATTGGCTTGAAGCTTTTGGAAGTTTTGATAATTCAACTTTAAATTCTTCATTTTCTCCTTAATTGGCGGGTCCATCTACAAAAGATAAATATTATTTAAAAACTAAATATGTCTTCCTAAATAGACAAAGAATAATAGAAATCCTAATAAAATACTAATTACTAAATAAACTCCTAATTAGACCTAAAAACTATTTAAATTAAAGTATTTCCTATTTAAAATCTATTAAAATTCAAATCTAAGACACGTAAATAATACGTACATCACATTCCCTCACACTGGCACTTTGCTCGTCCTCAAGTAAAAACCAACTTTAAAAACAGTAAACTCAAATCACAACCTAAGTCATATAGCTTCTAAGACATGAAACTTGATAACACTGAGACCAAAAAATATTTACTAAAGAAGATAGTTAGACAAAAATTCAATATGTATGAATAATTTACTAATCATAACCCAAACACCCAACGTTTTAAAATCAAGTGAACATAAAACAAAAGAAGGGAAATATAAAGGTTCTCAGTTTTTTTATTATTTAGTGAAAGCGTTCTACGCTCCATTTCACTTTATTATTTTTTTTCTCTTCTCAATTCAAATCTTTTTACTCAAAGTAATCCCTCGCCATTCCTCTATTACTAAGCGTGGACACCGTTGAGTATTTCCTTCAGATACTCATACCCTAATTAGGGCATTGGAGTAGATTCAGAGCGCATAAAATTTTAATTTAAATGTAGCTCTTACTTTAAGAATGAGAGAGTTTTGTTTTGTTTTTAACTGAAATTTAAATATGCAACCCTTCCTAAAATTATGCATAATTTCAATCTCCAGGTTCATGCTTAGGTCATAAAAACTAAATTTTCCTCACATAAAGATTATGTACAATTATCTTAATTAATAAATCATTCGATAGTTCAGTAATTAATCAAGAAACAAGCTTATACACTAATATAATCTCAAGTGTGATAGAGTATATAAAAAAAATTTAAATAAAAATTTTCTTCAGGATAATCAAATTAACAGTATAGGAAAACGAGTTGAAAAGTAATAAATCCTAAATAACCTAAATTTTTTTTACTGACTAAGTAAAATGGAAAAGTACTAAACAAAATAAAATTGAAAAAGAAAACTAACAATCCGATTAATTACATTAGTAATTGTCCTTAATCTCACACACACACACTATCTATGGCATTGTCCTTAATGTCAATAAAATAGAAAAGAAAATTAACTTTAAACGAAAGTGAGAAAAAAGAAATAAAGAGGGGTACTTCCCTGAATTGTATGTTCGTCCAAAAGCTAGCAAAAGAAAAATAGAAGATAAAAACACACAAAATATCCAAAAAATAAAATAACAGAATTAAAAGAAAAACATACAGCAGGATATTGAAAAATAAAATGTCAAAATGCGAAAAATAATATCAGTCATCCAGAGGTGCAGAATCATCAGGTGTAGTGCCAGTGTCACCTAAAGAATCATTGACATCAAGAAGCTCCACAATAGTTGCAGTAGTGGTGGAAGTAGGGAAGACAGGTCATGGAGGGAGAGGAAGACCCTGGACTTGGCAAAGCTGTGAAAGTCCATCTACAAGGCAATGCATGAGATCCATGTGGTACTGAAGAGTGGCCTCAAGATGGGGAGGATAGGAATAAGTAAAAGGTCCAGCAGTGTGCGATGAAGGGCCAACATCATGAGAGGTAGGCTTAGCAGCGGGGGTAGCCGGTTGAGGTCGAGGTGTAGTAGTACATCGCTATTGATAACGGGGCTCCTGAGCACCGAGCTCAGCTGGAGTAGTGATCAAAACATACTGATTATCCCTAATAGTGACTACCCTAATCTTTCTTAAAACAGCAATATTAAAAGGCAATGTAGTGCACAACTGTCTAAGGTTGGGAATGGAATAAAAAATCCTTAAATTTTTAGCTAGTCTAGTGATATATGAACCGTCGCACAAGGTGCCCTTAGATTTCCTCGACATATTATCCACATAGAAAGCAAATCCATGTCCTAGATGAGGAACTATACCCTTATCCAAAAAGCGAAGATAAAATAAATCCCTCTAGGAAACACAACTTGTACTTTTTCTCTGACCACATATAGTGCTAGCAATTAAACGATGCAAGTATCGTAGTTCAAGCCTAGCGATATTAGTGCTCTTGCAAAGCCTAGGATCATAATTTTTCTATGATGCATCTGCATTAATTATTTCTCACCAATATTGATGGTAAGGCACAAGTTTATGAATAGATAGTGCACGATTAAAGGTACCATTAGTGACAGACAAACCATCATAGAAACCATAATGAACAGCAAATTCATTCAAGGACAAATAGAATTTCTTGCCTCCTAATTGAAAGAACACTTCTCTCTTTTGGTATAATCAACAGGATCACTGGAATTTAATGTAAATGTAGAGAGGAATTCTAAAAATAATTCATGGAAAATAGGTTCCTCAATTCGCCCAAAATTTTCCCACCGCACATTATTAATCATCCCTAAAATTTTGTCGTGTAATCCTATAATAGCTAGGTCTCCTAACATAATATGATAAGAAGGGTGAACAGGAAGGGGAGACAAAGTAGCACAGGCCTTTCTAAAATCTGGATTTGTGAACTGAAGTAAAGGGTGAGACAAACCAGTTTGAGTTTCCGGATCAAGACGTGAGGAAGATGGAATGGAATGCACAGTTGCTTGAGTAATACGAGAAGGTAGAGGTGATGTTGTTGCTTGAGTTCTTTTTCTTGATGAAGATGAAGCTTTCCTTGAGTCTTTAGATTTTCCTATGGCGGAGAGTGAAAAGAAAATAGAGATGTGTATAGAAGAAATAGAAAAGAAAAAGGTCTGACAGGAGTTGAGAGAAAAGAAAAGAAATTAAGAAGAAAGTGGGAGAAAAAATATTAAAAAGAGAAAAAGAAAAGATGAAGGTGTAGATAAGAATAAAAAGTACACGGGGTAGGCGTACAAAACCGTGTGATTTTTTAATGACGTGACATGTGTCGTGGGACCTACTGTCAAAAAGCTATTATGTGACACGACATTTAATGTCGTGTAAAGAAAATTAAACATGATGTCAAAACTATGTGTGTGAAGGTGGTCACATGGCATGATGCAGTGTTTGGAAGTTTGTGACATGGCTTCATGCCGTGTGACAATTAGGTTTTGCACAGCTTGAAGCTGTGCTTGGGTAAGCATGAGACGGCTTCAAGCCCTGTGAAATATGTCTATGCACGACTTTGAAGCCATGCTAGGTATGGAATGACATAACTTCAAGCCATGTGTTATGTTGGCTTCATGGCTTAAAGCCATGTTTGGTGGGGAATGACACAACTCCAAGCCGTGTGTTTATGGGTAGTAAATATCACAGCTTTGAACATGTCGTGGACTCAGGCCATGCAATATTCTGTGAAAATTTGTGTTGCGGAGACACGACATAGTCATGACTTGCCAATGTCGTGTCACAAAATAGTATCAATTGCATAAATATGTTAGTCAGTGTTATGTACCTTGATTGTAGAACCCGTGTAATCACAACTCTGCTCCTAAAATCTGCAAACCTCTGCTTAGCAATTCTCAACCTATGAAAGAAAGATAGAGTAAATAAAACTGAAAATGAAAATTAAATTAAAACAAAATAATATTGAAGAGAAAATCAATTGGATTGCCTCCCAATTAGTACTAGTTTAAAGTTAATAGCTCGGCTATCCCTTGATGAGTTTAGGGTGTTGGATCCATGAGTATACTAGAGACACTCTTCAATTTAGCTTCCTCCACAAAGTAGGGCTTGAGACGTTGCCTGTTGACCTTGAAAGCTTCATTTGCTTGGTTGAGAAGTTCGACTACTCCATGAGGAAAAACTTGTGTAATTCTGAACGGTCAAGACCATCGAGATTTTAATTTTCTTGGAAATAGCTTCAATCGTGAGTTAAACAACAATACTAAATCTCTTGGTTAAAACTTTTTCTTTTGCAACTTTTTTGTCATGCCACCATTTCATTTTCTCTTTGTAAATCCTGGCATTCTCATATGTATCAAGTTAAAATTCTTCAAGTTCATTCAATTGGTGTAGTCTTTTAACACCAGCCTTTCTTTGATCAAAATTGAGAAACCTTGTAACCCAGAATGCTTTGTGTTCTAACTCAACTGGAAGATGACAGGATTTCCCATAAACCAATTTGAATGGTGAAGTCCCTATTGGAGTTTTGTAAGCTGTTCTGTATACCTAAAGTGCATCATCTAATTGAGTGGACCAATCATTTCTCAAAGTGTTGACTGTCTTCTCCAGAATAGCTTTCAGTTCTCTGTTTGAGATTTTCACTTGTCCACTTGTTTGAGGGTGGTACGGTGTACCTTATGCTTGACCCCATATTTTACTAACAGAGATACGAATTGATGAATGTAGAAGTGAGAACCGCCATCATTGATTATAGCTCTCGGGGTACCAAAATGAGTGAACACATTTCTTCTTAGGAACTTGACAACCACTTTAGTGTCATTGGTTGGTGAAGCTATTGCTTCAACCCACTTGGAAACGTAATCAACTCCAACTAGTATGTACTTGTTTCCATAGGAGCTTGGGAAAGGTCCCATAAAATCTGTCCCCCATACATTAAATAATTCAATCTCAATGATGTTGGTGAGTGGCATTTCGTTCCGTCTGCTAATGTTTCCCATTCTTTGACAATGATCACATTGGATTACGAATTGCCTTACATCTTTAAAGAGAGAGGGCCAATAAAACCCACTCTGAAGCACTTTAGCTGCAGTTTTGGTCAAACTTGCATGCCCCCTACACTCAAGCGAGTGATAATGCATAAGGACATCTGATATTTCCTTATCTGGAATACATCTCTGTAGCAATCCATTCCCACACTTTTTGTATAGGTAAGGCTCAACCCAAAAGTATTGCCTAGAGTCCCAGAGGAATTTCTTCTTCTGATGGTAATCTATGTTAGGTGGAAGGACACCGCAAGTAATGTAATTCACAAAATCAGCATACCAGGGGTCTTTGTGCTAGACTCTCATGAGCTGCTCTCCTAGAAGGTCATCTGAGACAGGAAGAGAGTTAGGATTAGTACTTTGTTCTAGGCGAGAAAAATGATCTGCAACTAAATTCTCTGTCCCTTTATGATCTCAAATCTCCAAGTCAAATTCTTGTAAGAGAAGGATCCAACGGATGAGTCTTGGTTTGACATCCTTCTTTGTTAAGAGATAATTTAAGGCTGAATGGTCTGTGTAGACAATCACTTTGCTTCCAACCTAGTATGAATAAAACTTCTCCATAGCGTGCACCACTGCTAGAAGCTCCTTTTTTGTTGTTGCATAATTCAGTTGAGCTTTATCAAGAGTATGGCTGATATAGTAGATATCATAGGCTTGTTTGTCTCTTCGTTGCCCTAGAACAGTTCCTACTGTATAGTCACTATTATTACACATTATTTCAAAGGGAAGGCTCCAGTTCGACGGCTATAAAACAGGTGCTGAAATAAGAGTTTCTTTCAACCTATAGAAAGCATGAAGATAATCATCAGTAAATTCAAAAGGAACATCCTTGGCAAGCAAATTAGTTAAAGGCTTAGCGATTTTGGAAAAATCCTTAATGAAACGCCGATAAAACCCGACGTGTCCTAGAAAACTTCGTATTCCCTTAATAGAGGTAGAAGGTGGGAGTTTTTCTATCACTGCAACTTTAGCCTTGTCAACTTCAATGCCATTCTCAGATATGATATGTCCGAGCACCACCCCTTTTGTCACCATAAAATGACACTTCTCCTAATTAAGCACTAGGTTAGTCTCTTCACAATGCTGTAACACTTTAAAAAGGTTATCCAAACATGCATCAAATGAAGAACCATACTCAAAAAAATCATCCATGAAAACGTCCATTATGTCCTCAACAAAATCAGAAAATATAGACATCATGCATCTATGAAAAGTGGCGGGTGTGTTACACAACCCAAAAGGCAATCCTATATGCATATGTTCTACAAGGGCATGTAAATATGGTTTTCTCTTGGTCATCAGGATGGATGGGAATTTGAAAGAAACCTGAATAACCATCTAAATAGCAAAAGAATGAATGATTTGCAAGCCTTTCTAAAAGTTGATCAACGAAGGGTAAAAGGAAGTGATGTTTCCTTGTGGCTTTGTTTAACTTCCTATAGTCAATGCACATGCGCCACCCTGTCATAGTCCTAGTTGGAATCAATTTATTATTCTCATTTTGCACTACTGTCATACCTCCTTTCTTAGGGACAACGTGGATTGGACTAACCCACTTACTATTCGAAATAGGATAAATAATCCCTACATCAAGGAACTTCACAATTTCCTTTTTAACCACCTCTTTCATGTTAGGATTTAACCTTCTTTGATGTTCTATGGTAGGTTTAGCATCATTTTCCATGTGAATCCTATGCATGCATATTGAAGCACTAATCCCTTTAAGGTCATCTATGGTGTAACCTATAATCTTTCTATAAGGTCTAATTCTTCTAAGCAATTTGTTTACCTGTTCATTAGTCAACTTAGCATTCACAATGGTAGGATAGGTAGAATCAGGGCCAAGGAATGCATACCTCAAAGAAGAAGGAAGAGTTTTGAGCTCTACCTTGGGTGTAGTCTGCTCTTCAATCCTACCAAGACTTTCTAAAGTAGAAGGTAAAGGCTTATACCTGACTGATCTTTGCTTATTTAATGTGGGATTTGCACTGAGATAATGTTCATACATTACCACTTCTTTGTCAGCATTATCTTCTGAATCATCATGAACCAAGCATGCTTCTAGGGGATCATCAATGAGTTTCTTTTCAAAGGTTTCTTGTACACAGATTTGGATCGTATCAACTCTGAAATAGGATCCCATTGTTGAGGATTTTTTTGCCATTTTGAAAATATCAAATTCCACCTTGTTGTCTGCAATTTCCAGTAGTATCTTTCCTCTCTTGACATCAATTATTGCTCCTGCTGTGGCTAGAAAAGGTCGTCTAAGTATGATCGGAATGTGGCGATCCTCTTCCATCTCCAAGATGATGAAGTCCCCTAGAATATAATAGTCACCAACTTTGACTGGGACGTCTTCCAGAATACCATAAGGATAGATAATTGATATGTTCGCAAGTTGTAAGGATACTGTCGTTGGTTGAGGTTCACCGATGTTGAGACACCTGCAAAAAGAGAGAGGAATTATACTCAGACTTGTACTAAGATCATAAAGGGATTTACTTATAAATTCATTTCCAATGGTATAAGGGATAGTGATACTCTCTGGATCTTTAAGCTTTTGAGGAAGTTTATTTTGAATAACAGCACTGCATTCCTCATTGATAGGAATAGTCTCATGATCCTTCTATTTTCTCTTATTCAAGATGATGTCCTTCAAAAATTTTCAATAAGCAGGCATGGTATTTATCACATCCAAGAGAGGTATGTTGAGTTTAAGCTGCTGGAATGATTTCATGAACTTTTCAAATTACCTGTCTAGCTTGAATTTTTGCTGCCTTTATGGAAACGATAATGATTTCTGTTGCATCTTTGGACTTTGATTCATCTTATTGAGGGAAGGTAGTCTTCTGCTGAAATCCAAGAGGGGTTTGTTTGAAACTTGGGTCATTATTTTGCACTCCTTCATGGTTAGACCACAAAAAATTTGGATGGTTTCGCTAGCCTGGATCATAAGTATTAGAGTAAGGATTCCCTTGATTTCTCTGGAAATTGTTGAATGCGTTGAACTGCTCAATAGAGGAATCCTGAGAAAAACCTCCCTGACATTCGAAAGATGCATGTCCTTCTCCACAGTGCTCATAGGAATACATAGCCATGGGATTGGAAATCTTTATAGTCGCTTCCAGCTTCTTGGTGAGCATATTAATCTTGGCGTTAAGGAGGTTCCAACTGTCCACCTCAGGCAGTCCTGCAACTTTCCTTAGTACATGCCACTGATAGTTGTTAGACGCCATGGTTTCCAGTAAGTTATAGGAATCTTCGGGTGTTTTGCTCATGAAGGAGCCTTAAGCTGTAGCATCAACGGTAATTCTCATTGGTTCAGTGAGCCCTTGATAAAAGGTTTGGGTAAGTAACCACTGTGGAACCCCATGATGAGGGCACTGTCTCTGCAAGTCCTTGTATCTTTCCCAAGCCTTATAAAGAGATTCACCATTGTGTTAGGTGAAGCTGGTAATCTCTTGTCTGAATTTTGCCATCTTGCCTGGTGGGAAATACTTACTAAAAAATGCCTTGGACAATACATCCCAAGTAGTGATCGATTGTGGTGCAAGAGAACTCAACCACAACTTAGCTTTATCTCTCTAAAAGAAAGGAAATAATCTGAATTTGATTGCATCCGGGCCAACTCCGTTCATCTTGAAGGTATCACAAATTTCCAAGAATTGAGCTAGATGAGGATTTGGATCTTCACTTGGGAGACCCCCGAACTGAAATTGTGAAACCATCTGGATAATCGTAGATTTGATCTTAAAATTATTAGCGTCCACTGTTGGTCTCACAATGCTACTCAAATTATCACCTGGATTATGCATTGTGTACTCTTGAAGAGCACGATTGACCATGATTTTCTTGTCTTTTTTACATTTTTCCTTCCAATTCTTTTCACAAGACTTTTTGATTTCAGGATTAAATTCTTCCAAATTAGCTCCCTGAGACCTAGTGTTTATACACTACAAAGTGCCTAAAAATAAAGGGAAAGAAAACAAGTATGAAGGAAATAAAAACTACTAGTCTAAGAAAAGTAAAAATTGAATCAATATCAATATTGCCAGTCCCCGGAAATGGTGCCAAAACTTGTTGCTCTCAAAACTCGCAAGCGCACGAGTCACGATTGTAGCACATAAGATATCGTTCCCACAAAGACTGTATATTGACTACCAATTATTTTTACCTATATCTTAGCTAGCAAAATGAGTAAAAGAATTTAAGTAATTGTAAAATTTAAATAACAACTAAATAAACTAAACTGAAGTTAGATATTTAATGCTTAGAATCTAGGTTTAGTTTTACTATTCCATTCTAATCTTGAACACATTGTAAAATAAATAATCTTTTGAATTTAGTTAAGGGTAATTGCTCTAAATTATATAAAGACTCTCTCAATTTCAATTAAGCATGTAAGGATTAAAATCTAACCTACTCTCGTGATTAATAAGTTAATCCTAGCTCATTAAGATTTTTAGCAATTAATTTGTCACCGTGATTAAACTGTCATGACTCCCCAAAGAGCTCGCCTACTCTCGTGGTCGAGTGATCTAAGTTCTAAGTGTTCTTAAGCTAATAAACTCCACTAACTCTCATTGGTGAATTTATCCATAAACAAGCAATCAAACAGGCTTGGAATGATAACTAGACAATATTGCAACACAAAGAGTTAACTGAAATTCAAATCAAATAAAGTACTTGTATTCAATTCATATAATGGAATAGTTACTCCTAACCAAGATTCTAAAAGAAAATTAGCCGCGCATGGCTATAGAGAAATTCATGAACAAAGTATTAAGAAAAACAGAAAGATGAAAATAAAAATAAAGTTGTATAACAATCGTTGATATTCCTTCAGCCGTTTCTGTATCTTGCCTCTATGTCTCTCCTCTTCTTTGTATCTTCAAAAGGCGTTTTAATTTTCTTTATATAGAATTAGGGTTAGGGAGAGTCCTCTTTGGTCTCAAATCTTCCTAATTTGCGAAATAGGAGACTTCTGAATCATCACATGGCTTCCTAATCATCAAAATGTAATTTGGCTCTGCATGGCTCAAATATGGCTTGCAATTGGCTTGAAGCTTTTGGAAGTTTTGACAATTCAACTTTAAATTCTTCATTTTCTCCTTAATTGGCGGGTCCACCTATAAAAGATAAACATTAATTAAAAACTAAATATATCTTCCTAAATAGACAAAGAATAATAGAAATCCTAATCAAATACTAATTACTAAACAAACTTCTAATTAGACCCAAAAATTATTTAAATTAAATTATTTCCTATTTAAAATCTATTAAAATTCAACTCTAAGACACGTAAATAATACACACATCAATTCTGTTGATTTACTGTATTTTATGCATGATCATATTCTTTTTTGTGTTATTTTGTTTATCATTATATTGTTCATTTTGAATTTTTGTATGTTTTAGTTATTATTTAGATATATTTTATTTCTTGGTTTGCTTTATTATATGTTGTCATTAAAATGTTATTTTTATGTTCTGTTATTTGTTAGTTCTTATTCTTATTATATTCACTTTTGAATTTATTTTATCTTTTTCAAGAATTTAACTTGATGTTTCTTTTGTAGGTTGCTTTTTATTTTGGAAGCTAAGTAATTACTTTTTCCGGAATGAATTTGGTGATGATTAAATCACCTATCTTGTTTTAGCATATAGGATTTCTTAATTTAATTTAATTTTTATTTAATTTTACTTTTATATTATTGCAAGTGAAAAGAGATATAATAATTTCTCATTCCCATTTTTTTGTATTTTTTTATTAATTTTTATTTATTTTGTGTGATAAAGGTTGTAACTCATTTCTTCTCCTTCATTTCTTTTGCATGCACATTTATTTTGTTTTATTATTATTTTAGTTATAAATTTGTGATGATGGATTTAATTTGCATGAAATTGGATTAATGTGCAAAGTTGTACTTAATTGTAAAATTGGAATTTGTTATAAGATACAAAATACAAATGAAGGCCAACCGCAAGGTTGGGTGGACTTCCAAAAGCCTATGCCCAGTTTTTGAATCTAGTCTTTGAAGACGACTTCTGGGGAACCTCTATGGAATTCAGTTGCTGTAAAAGTTTTTCTGGATTTCATCTAGATGACGACTCTATCTCTAACTTGGGCTATAAACTTTTGTTGTAATTTTTAGTGGGTCCTGAACTCGCATAGTACCTTAATTGCTGAAAATTTGGGCATATGCTGAACCCCACCGCCTATAATATGGTTATTAGAAAAATATAATTTATCCGAAGTAAAAGTTTTTCAATAATTTTAAAATTATAAAATTTATTAGTGCATGTGTTAATTATGTGTCATAATTAACCATAGTTATCACCTAAGAATTTCTTCATAATTAACCATGGTTAGTACTAAAAAAATAAAATCAATAAATACTAATTAATGATGCCACATGTTGTAAATAAAATTGAGAGTTCATAATTTTACGTGGCAAACTGAATTCACTTAAAAATTTCTCAATTTAGAAATATCATATGCAATAAAATCTGTTTATAGTTATATGAGATTAATTTCACTATGCTTCTAAAAGATTTTAGTCTCAAATTATACCAATTATCAATAAAAATAAATTCAATATTATGATAAACTATATATTTCTATATTTATTTAAAAAAAAAAACTTGCTTTCATATATATTCCGTTTATTGAGGATATGATATTTGACCAACGATGTCATATATATATATATATATATATATAATACCGTTGGCCAAATATCAAATCCTCAATATGCGGCATCGTTGTACTGATGTTTATGAGGTTGTTTTTAATTTAATTTTTTTGTTGTTTTATCTTTCTTCTCCTTCATATGTTATCTAAGAGTAAGATTACCGGTATTGCTAGTAGTATATATATTTGTAAAATTTTACTCTCTTTCTTGTATATTTCTGTTTAATTAATGAAATATTTTTTTATGACCAAAAAAATCTTATTAATTGATTATATTAATATAGCACATATTACATGTCATTTATAATAAGAAAAAAATAAGTTAAAATGATAATTTTTGTGACTATAACTCCTTGAATTATAATATTCTCACAACAATAAAATTAGTTTTCCTAATTATAACTGCATTTAATTAATATACTTTTCTCAAAATAATAAAATCGATATGTAAACCAACTTTATAATTTAATATACAACAATAATAACAAATTCAATCCTAATTTTGATAAAAAAGTTTAAATAAAATAAAATTAAAAGTGTTAATTCAATTTTTTTTGAAAACAAGTGTTAATGTAATTTAAATATACATATATATTTATTTATATCCAAATTACCGAACTATCAGTACCATAAAAAAATTTTCACAGCTAATTTAGACATAAAATTTCTTTTAAATAATATCAATTTTATTGGGAGTGAGTTGGCATAACTCATCATCAACGAGTCAATGAAAAAGAAATATTTTTTTTAGATACTCCATATATGAGAAGATGGCACGTAAGCAGACAGTGACGCTGACTGTCCAATTCTGTCCCCACTTGAAGTAAGTGGCCACAGCATCTCCCTCTCTCCCTGCACCCAACCAAAAAAAAAGAAAAAAAGAAATCTTTAGATTTATAGAATCTATACTCGCCAGTCACCACCTATTCTGCACCACAGTCCCCTCTTCCTCCTCCACCACCACCACCACCACCACCACCACCGCTACTGCCGCCACCATCACCGGGTCCCACCTTCCACCTCCTCCACCATCATCACCGCCCACCAGTACCCATCTCCTCAATATTTAAGTATTTACCATAAGCTTCTCTTGTTTTTGTTTATTGTTGCAGGAAAAAAAAAAAAAGACAGCAACGATAAACATAAAAAAACAGACATAACTGAACTGAACTCTCTTTTTTTTGTTTCTTTTATTACCGGCAATGCCTACGCCGGTAACTACAGCCAGGCAATGTTTGACACCAGAAGCAGCTCACGCGCTTGATGAGGCCGTGAGCGTAGCTCGTCGGAGAGGCCATAGTCAAACAACGTCGCTTCATGCTATTTCAGCTTTACTTTCGATACCCTCTTCGATTCTACGTGACGCTTGTGTTCGTGCAAGAAACAGTGCGTACTCTCCTCGTCTTCAATTCAAAGCTTTAGAGCTCTGTCTCAATGTTTCGCTTGACCGTGTTCCCGCCACTCAGCTCACTGAAGACCCGCCAGTTTCTAACTCTCTCATGGCGGCGATAAAACGTTCTCAGGCTAACCAGAGACGGCAGCCGGAGAATTTTCATTTGTATCATCAGATTTCTCAGCAACAGCAGCAGCAAAGTTCTACTTCAATGTCATGTATAAAAGTGGAGTTGCAGAATTTTATTCTGTCGATTCTTGATGACCCTGTTGTTAGTCGGGTTTTTGGAGAATCAGGTTTTCGGAGCTCCGAAATTAAGCTTGCTATTGTTCGTCCTCTTCCTCAGGTTTTTAAATTCTCACGTTTTAAAGGCCCACCTGTGTTTTTATGTAATTTGAGTGATAATTCGGATCCGGGTACTGGTAGACGGGGTTTTAGCTTTCCTTTTTCGGGTTTTACTGCTGGATTCTTTAATGGAGATGAGAATTGTAGAAGGATTGGTGAGGTTCTTGTGAGAAATAAAGGGAGGAACCCTTTGCTTGTTGGTGTATGTGCTTATGATACACTTGCAAGTTTTAGTGAGTTAATACAGAGAAGAAAAGAGAACGTTTTGCCTATGGAGCTATGTGGGTTAAGTGTGATTTGCATTGAAAGTGATGTTGTAAAGTTTGTAAGTGAAAATTTTGATAAAGGGTGTGTGGATTTGAAGTTTGAGGAGGTGGGTCGATTGCTGGACCAAAATTTGGGACCTGGGTTGCTGGTGAATCTAGGTGATTTGAAGGTGTTTATCAGCGGTGACCCTGATAATAATAGTGCTAATAGTGGTGATGGATTGAACTATGTTGTTGAAAAATTGACAAGCTTGTTGCAGTTGTATGGAAGAAAAGTTTGGTTTATAGGTGCAACAGCAAGTTATGAGGGTTATTTGAAGTTTGTTGGTAGATTTCCTTCCATTGAAAAAGACTGGGATTTGCAGCTTTTGCCCATCACTTCTTTTAGAACTTCCATGGCTGAATCTTATCCCAGATCTAGGTAAAGTGGTTTCTTTTGCATTTTTAATATTATATTACGATATGTATGCATGTAACTCATTTGTTTATAGCTCTGAGAATTTAGTTGTTTTACATAATCTTGCTAGTTGCTAGGGGGCCTCAAACATGCTTTGTTTTTGTATTTTTTAAAAAAACATGCTTTGTTTGCTAGTGAATATAATACAGCTTTATTAATTATTTATTTAGTTATTGGTATACTTAGCTGTTTTATAATGGATTGTATTATTTTGATTACTAGTCTCTGCCCAATAGTGACTTTCATAGGAATGATGCTCCAAGCAACAACTTTAGAAAGATTTTATTCATACAGTTGATTTTTTTTTAATAACTAAATATAAAGGATAGACAATATTATAAGAGTTTGTGAATTATGTCAGTATTAATTTAACATGTTTTAAACTGGGTTCCCTCTGTCGTAGCCTTTCCCTTACTTATACTAGATAGAAATGGATATCTTCCTTTAGTATTATGGTTAGCTTCTTACTCTATTGAGTTTTCTTGGCTATGAGCATACCCGTTGTTGGGATATTTGTTATGGAGTTGCCTTGATCAATTCAATTGCTCTGAGTTTTTTGCCTGTTGAATATGGTATCTTAGGTATGTCATAGCAGTTATTTTATAGTTGAGGTGCCTGTTTTATATAAAAAAGTTTAGCATAGATCAACATTTAGATTGAATATCTTGGCTTATTCTTTTGGTGAGGTGTTCATTTTATCCTCTTGAGCATTTTGCAACCATTTTTCTCACAGTTGTCATGCTAAAATTGCAGCTTGATGGAATCATTTGTTCCATTTGGTGGGTTATTTTCTACTCCGTCGGAGTTGAATGGCTCCTTAAGCAGTTCTTACCAATGCATATCTCGCTGTCATCTGTGCAATCAGAAGTGTGAAGAAGAAGTACTTGCTGTTTCGAAGGGTGGATTCATTGCTTCTGTAGCAGATCAATATCAATCTAACTTACCTTCTTGGTTGCAAATGACTGAACTTGGAACAAACAAAGCATTGGATTTGAAGGTGCGTCTGCCTTTTAATATGCTATCCATATAGGAATTGCTTCTAGTTTAACACAGAACGAGTGTTTAGACATGATATTGTGCTCGTACCAACCCTCTGAAATTAGGATATAACTTTCATAGCTAAAATTACTCCTACATATAGAAAATAGAAGTCATGAGCCATGTAAGATATGTTATATCTGATTGCTTTTGAGGCTTATCATGTATCTAACATTAATCCTACTTATAGAAGATGTGATAAACTTGTATAGATCTCTGCCTTGGTCCAAAGTTTATGGTCCAGCACAAATGGTATCTCAGTACCAGATGAGAACGAAGTCGCAATTGCTTTTTATGGAAAGTTGACAGTTAGATTTTGTTAAAGGCATAGGTTCATTATACATTGGATTTTTAACATACTGAAATTCTAAAGGATCTTTTCCATAATCATGTAAAAACCAGTTTCTATTTCTTCAGTGCAGACAAGAGATGATGGAGTGGTATTGAGTGCCAAAATTGCAGGTTTGCAAAAGAAGTGGGATAACATATGCCGGCGTCTTCATCATGCCCAACAACCAGGATCAAACACTAACCCTTCTCAGTTTCCAACTGTTCTGGGCTTTCAGCTGGTTGAAGACAAAAAACGCAATGCTGAAAAGTGTAGCAGCAGTAATACAGAGGCACCACTTGATAGAAATAAATGCATGAATGTCCCCATTGATTTGCACAAGATTTCAAGTAAGCAATTAGGTGTTTCCTCATCTGTGGCGAAGACCGAGAGTGTCAAACCACGTGAAAAACTTTCAAAAGAAGAAGATCTTGAGTCAGGTGGTCTCAGATCTCCTCATAGTTTTTCCAATTCAAGCATGGGTGATGGTGATCGAGCATCTCCTACATCTGCAACTTCTGTGACTACAGATCTGGGCTTGAGAATTAGCCCTATCTCTACAAGTAATGGGCCAAGGAAATCTGCAAATAGAAATCATGTTGAACTTCCAAAGGACTTATCTGGTTCCTATACAGGAAATGTTGATGTTGTCAATGGCAGCATCTCTGACCATCTGGCCCATTCATCATCTTCTTCTTCTCTTGATTTTGGTGGGCATTTTGATCCTAGTAGTTTTAAGAAGCTATTCAGAGCTCTCACTGAGCAAGTTAGCTGGCAAGACGAAGCTGTGCAGATGATCAGCCAAACGATAGCTCACTGCAGGACAAGAAATGAAAGACGCCTAGGATCTCGTTTAAGGCGGGATATATGGTTCAATTTTCTTGGACCTGATAAGTGTGGTAAGAAGAAAGTTGCTGCCGCACTAGCCGAGATATATTTTGGAAGCAGTGAGAACTTAATATCCGCAGATTTGAATCCACAGGATGAGATAGTCTATACACACAACCAAGAAGTACATGTCTATGATGTAATGTTTAGAGGGAAAACTGTAATAGATTATGTTGCCGGGGAGCTAAGCAAGAAGCCCTTGGCGGTTGTCTTTCTTGAAAATGTACATAAGGCTGATGTGCAGGCTCGGAATAGTTTGTCCCATGCTATTCGAACTGGTAAATTTTCAGATTCCCATGGAAGAGAAGTTGGAATAAATAATGCAATTTTCGTGACAACTTCAACATCAGATGATAGAAATCTCTCTTCCTCGAGGGACTTCTCTACCTATTCTGAAGAAAGAATATTGAGAGCAAAGGGCTGGCCAATGCAAATGTTAGTCGAACAAGTTCCTAATAGCAAAATGGGTCAAAATTTGGATGCATCAGTGACAATGAGACAAGGCATCTCTGAATCAATATCTGTGAATAAAAGGAAGCTTGTTGGTGTAAATCAAAATATAGAGCATGTTGAAACTTCTGAAGCCATTAAAAGGGCTCATAAGACATCCACTAGATATCTGGATTTGAATCTTCCTGCTGAGGAGAATGATGCGCAAGAGATTAAGGATGGAAACTCTGATAACGACACCATGTCTAGTAACTCCAGGGCTTGGTTGCAAGATTTCCTCGATCAGTTGGACAGAATAGTGGTTTTCAAGCCATTTGATTTCGACGCTCTTGGTGAGAGAATTCTTGTTGAAATCAATGATAGCTTCCACAAGATTGTTGGCTCAGAATGTTCACTAGATGTTGACTCAAAAGTTGTGGAGCAGTTACTTGCAGCTGCATACTTATCAAACCAGAAAAGATTGGTCGAGGAATGGGTGGAGCAAGTACTCAACAAGGGATTTATGGAGGTTCTCAAAAGGTACAATCTCAATGCTCATTCCATAGTAAAGCTTGCTGCCTGCAAGGACACATTTTTGGATGAGCACACAACAGGAGCTCACCTTCCTTCAAAAATTATTTTGAACTGATGCCTTGTGAAAACAAGGCTATTCTTGTAGTTAGGTGTATAATGTAGCATTAGTATGTAGAAACTCTTTGTTTAGCCTGATATTTTCCATAAGGTTAGTGGTTTTTTGCAGGTTATGTCTTTGGGTTTTGTATAATCTGTAATTTATTTTCTTGGGTCTACAATCCCAGCAATTTGCCTTTTCACATGGGATTAAATATTTAATGTACCAGCCAGTTGAGCCTAATCCAAATTGGTATGGATGATGATATACAGTTTAGTGGTTGTTTGATATGTCTTCTTCTGCTTAGTGCATAATTTAATGTCTTCCTTTTCTTCGTCCGATGTTAGAAATTCTACACTGCTAATATAACAAAATAATAAGTCTAATACAACACTTGGACCAGCTGGTAGAGAATTGTTATAATATATGTTATATTTTAGATTTAAATTGTGGTGACGTTAAATTAGTTATTAGAAAACTTTTACCGCCCTGATCAATTCAGTGGATTTTGAATACGGAAGTCTATAAAAAAATTCTAATAACTTCTTTTTTAAGTGTATCATGAAATATGAATTTCATTTCTAGCTGATCCAAAAAAAGGTTATTGTTGATTTATAAATTTTAATTCTAGCTAATTAAAAAAAGAAAAATTATCTTGATGTTTGTTTTAGCTGTTGGCATGTAGCCATAGTTGTCAAATCAATATTCAAATTAAAAATTAAAATTTTCAACTTGTGAATCGAGAATTGAGAATCGAATCATAAGATTCAGTTCATATTAATAATAGTAATTAAAAATAATATGTAAAAAGTATATTTCATATAAGGTACAACTTAATTTTAATATATATTACTTAATAATAATCATTATTAAAACTTTCTAATACTATAAATAATAGAAGTTACAGTGATTATAGATATATATATAGTAAAATGTAAAAACTAATACTATAAAAACAACTTGAAATTTAAAATAAATATCTACTGCGAAAGAAACAAATTGAAGAAAGAAGAATAAAAACCTAAATCGGTATTACTAGTCTTTCAAATTAAAAAAATAAACGAAAAAAATGATTATAATAGAATTTATAAAGTTAATTATATTAGTCAGTTTCGTTAAGTTCACAAAACAAAAGTAAAAAAAAAATGAATTTCATCTCCTAATTGTATAATTTCTTAAATAAGATTCGTTTAATTCAATAAATAAGAATCGGTGAGAATCGTATATTTATATTGATTCTTATGATTCACCATCGAATCGAATCGTACGATTCGGTATAGATTCATACATTTTTCTGATTCGCTCATGGATTCACATCGAATTTGGGGTGAATTGACTAGAATCGTAAGATTGTAACAACAGTGGATGCAACTATTAGCTATTTAGTTGCTAATAGCTAGAAAAATCCATTTAGTTGTTTGGTTAATTTTTTTTTTTGAAAAGGAACTGGTAATCCAAACTATACGAGTTCTTATAAGCTCCAATTTATAACTTTTCACCAACTGTTTTTTTTAATTATATTTATTACCATATCCTTACTTTTTAAGTTTTAACTTTAACTAATTATCATTATTTAATAAAAAAAATATTTAGATAATCATTAAAAATATTAATGAAATATTATTATTATAGTTATTAAAAATATTAACAACACAAATAAAAATATTAAAAATTATATTAATAAAATAATTTTACAACTCATTATTTCTAATATTAATAATAGTAATAATATTAGTATTTTGTTTAAAATAGATTGTCGAATTAAAAAGTACATATATTCTTTTTTTGAAATTATATAAATAAAACCGTAGACAATATTTTTATTATAACCATTAAATAACTTTTTCTATCATACATGCTATTGTTAATATTTATATTATATACAATACATATAATGCGTGTATAACAGTAGTTGTTTCAATATCTTTGCTCGTAATTTTCTTTCTCATTTACCTCCGTGTTCGCACTAAGAGGAAACGAAACAAAGTGATTTCGAAACAGAGCTCCGGTTTGATCCCGTTATTTTCAAAAGAAATTATAGAAATCAAACATTTGGATCGCAAAGAGAATAATAGTAATAATAATAATCATAATAAAAAAGAAGAGTTAAGCTTAATAAAGAAGAAAGAGATAATTGAGGTTGCTGATGTTGAGATCGGAGAAGGAAACAAGAAGAAGAGTGGAGACAGTGAAGGCGACGCATCTGGTGGGAGTGATGTTTCGACCTCGGTTGATTTGTAGCAGAATATCGGATGGGGACGCTGGTATAGTTTAAAGGAGCTAGAGATTGCGACGTGTGAATTTTTCAAGGAGAATGTGATCGGTCAAGGTGGGTACGACGTCATCTACAGAGGTGTATTGAAGGACGGTCAGTGGTTGCTGTTAAGAATTTGCTAAACAACAAGTAAGCTCTTAATCTACGGTTCCTTATCCTTTTACAGAAGCAGTTAGGAATTTTGGCACCAAAAGGCAGCTCCTAAGCTGAGGACGAAGTTGGAGAGGATAGCGACAGTTCAAAGAGGGGACGAAGTTGGCGAAGACAGCAACAAAGGGTGGTCAATTTTTATGTGATTCAATTAAACCCTACACAGCTAATAATAGAGAAGATTGTTCGGATAAAGAATTCTAGGAGCTATCGGAATCTGCAGTTTAATTTTATTAGTAGGAGTGCAAATAATGCTGCTCATTGGCTTACAAAAAATGATGTAATTTGGGAGGGTGGCCAAGCGTTCCTGTGGCCGACAGAGCTACCTGCAAGTTGCGAATAGCTCAGTTAACAGTTGACTTTCTTGCTACGTCAGTTTCTTTTAGTTTTGTATTGTTTTCTTTCCAGTTAGTTTTTTTTTTTTTTGGTTTTGCTGAGAAGTGATTAGTTTAATAGTAATCCCAATCTAGCACTCAGTTTATGCAGGTGGATATATTTTGTCTTTGGTGCAGGGGCCATATAGGGTGGTCTCACTCTTTTTGTTTCTTGTATTCTGTTGTTTGTTTCAATGCAATTCCAACTTTCCAGAAAAAATAAAAAATTAAACCCTAAGCTGATGTGTCATCAATTTTTGTGACCTGTAATTTCCAAACTTAAAAAAGAAACTACAAGCTATTTAACGACCAATTGGATTCAATTTTTAACAGAAGTTAACTTGAGGGTTTAATGCTTAATAAAATTGAAGTTTGAGAACCTAATTGTTGTAAATACAAAAAGAATGAAAGTTATAAAGCTTAATTCTTCACAATAAAGTCTCAACAACTCATGTGTATATCCATCAACAACATAAATGTTGAAACAATAAGAATTTATAGTGTTGAGGTTGAAAACTAGCTGTTGGAGACATAGAATTTGTGTCCCAATCATCCTATTCTTCATTAAATGTTTCTTTAGTTTTTTGCAGGATTACGATTGTAAGAATGCATATCACTACCGTGAGGAATAAAAATATAGTCGTAATGGATAATGAGAAAAACTATCTAAAATTTTCACTTGGAATATATTTAATCACAATCAACTTGTCTGCTCATGATCATGAGCAGGATCATTAAGAGGACTAGCTCATAAAAAAATTTAAGTTTGGTTTTCCTTTGACTTGTGATATTTCTCACGATTGTGATCAAGATTGTGATGAGTCTTGTAACTCTCAAATGGTTTCGTTTTCACTTAAAATTAATGCATTTTGATCATGGCTTTAAACCTAATTACAATTACAAATTAAACACACATATTAGCAATAAAAATTGATTGCTAAAGTGAAAATTAAGGTTGATTTGAGATTGACCAACACATTAATCATGCAAATGGTCAACATAAACTTAATAAAATATTTAAAATTTACATAAATTAAATTACACTAATATAAGTTCATTGAAGCTTTGATTTTCCATTAATAAATTTTTATCAATTAATTTATACCATGAATTGAGTTTGAGTAATTTACATGTCTAATTTTAAAATAAAAGAAAAGAAAAAAAGCGTGTCTATATAATAATAATAATAATAATTAACTAAAAATTGTTAAAATCAATAAGTAAAACCATTATAGTTTAAGTGATATTTTTAAATTTGAATCCTAATATATCTTTAAAAATTAAAATGAAATTAAAAGAGTTTCAAAGTCTCCACTATACTAAAATAGAGAAGCCCAAAACCAAGCCCAAAAAAACTCCATTTTATTCATCAAGACAAAACCAAACCACCATGACACTCGCACAACACAGCTTCCTCCTGCCACCAAATCTGACACAGAAACACAACACTTAGGCACACCTCTTCTCTTCTTCTTCTTCTTCAACGCCTCTGGTTCTGTACGGAACCCAATCGATTTCGCTTCCATTTCTTCAGTCTCCACACTTACCATTTCTTCTCCACAAAAATCAAAAACTTCTCCGATCCATTGCTTCATTTCCTTTAATAAAAATCTTTTATTTTATTTTATATGCATGTACTCTAATGGCTTCAATCTCTTCTAGTCCTCGCACTGTAGAAGAGATCTTTAAAGACTATAACGCTCGTCGCTCTGGTCTCGTTCGCGCTCTCACTTACGGTACCTAAAACCCTAATTTTTCTTCTTATCTCTTTTATGTTTTGTAAATGTTCTACATGTTCATTTCTTTTTCTTCTTTATGTCTGGTTATTTGTTTGTTGTTTTTTTTCTCAGATGTTGATGAATTTTACTCGAAGTGTGATCCAGGTAAGTTTTTCTCTTTGATTTTACCTTCTTTTTGAAAAAAAAAAAAGAAAAATTTTGCACTTGGAGCTGTAAATTTGAATTTGTTGATTCAAATTAATTAAATTATTGCAAAATTTTCTGTCTTTTTCTTTTCATGATTTCATTTCTGTGACAATTTTGGTCTTCTTTTTGGCATATGGCATCAAAAGAAAAATTTTGAATTTGAAGTTGAAAGAGTTGAATTCTAGCAAGGTAATGACTTTCCAAACATGGAAATTAAGTAAATGCAGCCTTAAAATGCAAGCATTGAGTAAAGTTGAATTCAATTCAATGCTGCTCCTGATGTGATTTATAGCATGATTTTGTTTCTTTCCAAATGCCCTTTTTTTGTGAAGTTGAAAGAATTGTGGATTGATTGAATGATAACAATTCAATTGAATTCCTTCATTTTTTTTGGAGTTTTCGAACATGCTTTATGGTTTCTCTCTCTCTCTCTCGCCGACGAGGGGAAAAACAAAACTAATGGGGCTTTACTGTTTGTTGTTTATTTTAACTGATTCTTGATCTTATGTTTTACTAGAATTTCTTGTGGTCACTTCTTTATCAATTGAATGCCATTCCCATTCTATGTAATTCCTCAGAAAAGGAGAATTTGTGTTTGTACGGACACCCAAATGAGTCATGGGAGGTGACTCTGCCAGCAGAGGAAGTTCCTCCTGAGCTCCCAGAGCCAGCATTGGGAATTAATTTTGCAAGAGATGGGATGCACCGCAAGGATTGGCTTTCACTTGTTGCTGTGCATAGTGACTGTTGGTTGCTCTCTGTGGCATTTTACTTTGGCGCTCGACTCCATCGTAATGAGAGGTATATAGTTATATATTTGCATTTTCATTGGTTTGAAAATGTTGTGGTCTGGAAATATATGTTATTGTACTTTAAATGCAGAATAGCTGTTTAGTTTTGTACCCAACACAAATCTAGGTTTTTCTCTTAGGCTATACTTTATGGGCTTTATACCAATGTTCATGTAAAAGGTTTCTTCCTACTGACTGTGTAATTGATGCTTATAATATGAAGTTTTCCTTGAGGCTGGGACAAGTGCAAAGTGTATTGAAAAATATCTCTCATAGTTTAATTTCTTAATTTTCATGCCTTATCTCAGCTGAATAGTTCTCCTATTCTTATGTTCATGTTGTTAGTATTGTAATGAAGAAAGTTGACCCATATTTTAATTGGTTAATTTTGTTGACGTTGGGTTTTAAGCTAAGACTAAGGTAGCTGTTTGGCAAATTAGTTGCTATATGAAATCTTGAGTTAAAGTAAGGGTGAGCTCATCATGATATTTTTTTTTTTGGTAAGAATCAAACCCCATTATTCACCATTGCCATCATCATACCCCAATTTTGGTAGGTTAGGCTTTATATCACCTCTATGTTCTGTGAAGCTGCTGACATTGGTCAACTGGATGTGATATAATATATCAAGCTGCCAATTTTTAGTTATATTACTAGTATATGATCTCTTGGGGGAATGATACTGCCCATTTTCTGTCAGAGAGAGCTGTCACAGCATGAACTTATTCTTAGAATATGAACTTATTCTTAGTTATTTGAGAATTAAACCATGGAGATTGCAGTGTCTTGGCTTTACTTCTGGGATTGGACCTAGTGACCTGGCTATAATATGAAAGAGCAAACATTGCACACCTATCAGTACTTACATGTACTTTAAGGGTACCTGGCTTGTGTCTCAACTGTTGAATATTTTCTGAAGAAGAAATCTTGTGTAGTGAAAAGAAATCTTTGCTGAACTGGTTATGCTGTTGGAAAAATTATCAAACTTTGGAAAATAGCAGCATCCAACTTCCATACACACACCCATAATCATACTTAACCCGAAGTCCTTGTTACACTGGCCAAACCGGAACCTGGGTTGGTTAACTCATGTTTGTCTGGCTTTGTCGTGTTTCCAATTGGGTTGTATCTTATCTTCTAGTGCTTGTTTTATTGTATAAGATTTTAATGTTTTCTGTTGCTCAACTATAGGCGTACTGCCTATCAACAAGGTTACCTGATTGTGCCTTGTCATATTTTTATATTTGAATTGTGATTACTTCATGCTTATGTGCTTTACTGTAGACCAAGTGATGCCGCGGAAAAGAGTTGATAGATGATTAAGGTGGAAACATGCTAAAATAATTGGGGTTTAAACATAAACCTCTCAATTATTATTAAATCTGAAATCAAAATACAAAAAACCTTCATTCCGAAATTGTCTAAAGTCCCTATTTATACTAATTATAATAAATTCTAATCCTTGAAGGGAAAGCTATTCTAGCCAGTCAGATAAAAGAACTCCATGGTTGAGGGTATCTGGTTTCATAGGGCTGAATGCATACTTTCATCATTCTCGCTACTTCCAAACCTTTTTGAGCTAATTACTATGATGGCATAGCCACCCTATCAACCTCTTGAGGTTTTGATATGTTTTCTATCCTTGTTCACGTGCACATGTATTTGTTTTTGTTTTCAGTTTCATATTTGTTGGTCCATAGTTTAAAGTTTACATGCTTTTCTCTCAACAGGAAGCGTCTGTTTGGCCTAATAAATGATCTACCCACCCTTTTTGAAGTTGTAACTGGAAGGAAACCAGTGAAAGATAAACCGAGCATGGACAGTGGAAGCAAATCTAGGAACAGCTCTAAGGTTAAGTTTTTTCCTTCTATAATGAATTAAAGCAAATAGCATCTCGCCAACAATAAGCTTCGTGCTGAAACTGCTTACTGATTTTTGATGCACCAACTTTTCATTGCAGAGATCAATTGATGGACAAGTAAGAAGTAATACCAAGATGCTTGATGAAAGTTATGCAGAAGAAGAAGAAGATGAGCATGGTGAGACCCTCTGTGGGAGCTGTGGAGGGACTTACAGTTCTGACGAGTTTTGGATCGGGTGCGACATATGCGAACGTTGGTACCATGGTAAATGTGTGAAAATAACACCAGCTAAAGCAGAAATGATCAAGCAGTACAAATGCCCTTCTTGCAGCACGAAGAAGGGAAGGCAGTGATAACCAAAGTAAACAACCTGTGGAGGGGGTGGTTAACCTCATTGTTTTGCATACTGATGCCGATAGTTGATCCTTTTTTGTTTTCCTTTTTTTTTTTTTGTCATGGGGATAAAAGGAAGGGGGCTTCTTTGCTTCTTGGTATCGTAGTGTTCAATCAAAAACAGATGTTGTGTAGTGTTTTTTCTTTTTTTTTGAAACTTTTGTGGGCTTCACAGTTGAAATGCATGTCGCTACTAGATTTTGCTTCATGATTTTTTCATGTACATGCCTAACTCGATTAAAGTTGTAGAGCAGGTCATGTTTCAGGTCTGGTCAGGTGACGATTTCACTAAAATCACAGAATGAGTGTAGGGATGTAATTGATTTTCACTCGAACTTGATCGATTTTTTTTTTATTTAATTACACTAAATAATATTTAGAGTTTTGAATTTGACTTGGTTTAATAAAATATTTTTATAATTATATTAAAATAAGAAGATCATATGGTCAATAAACAAGTTGATTAGGTTTGATTGAATTTGTGAGGTTATTGAGTCGAATATTAAGGAGTTTGAGTAGAATTCAGTTTTGGGTCGACTCGAATAGCTCGAGTTGGCTTGATTCCATTGCACTCTAAATGAGAGGATCATAAGAAAACATCTGGCAGGCCAAGGGACCTTCCAGGCATTTGTGAATTGTGGGAGAGAAGATTAATCTCATAATTTTCTTCTTTCATGGGCAGCATCATCAGTCAAAAAGTTACTGCCATATCGATAAGCTCTTGCCATCTTTTGCTTAATTCGGTGATACCCTTTATGTTTCACTTAAAGTAGAATGCGAAGACGCTGGAAAAAAAAACTATATAGAACAGAAGTATAAAAAAGTTTGATTTCCCCAAAGGGACAACTTCTATTGTCTCTCCTTTTATTTATAAAGTAATATGTAATCCTTTAACTAGGCGATGTGGGTTTAGTTGGTTTCTAACTAAATGAATCACAAACTTGGTTGTATTACATCAAACTGAATAAGCCTTTTGCATTCTTTCCAACACATGGATCATTATACTAAAAGAAGGGCAATCAAAACAGCCCAAATATAAATAAATAGGTTTTGACATTGGGCCATGGAAATGATAAAAAGTTGGCTGGCAATAAACCTATTTGCAGCAATCAAAACATTAAGACCCAATAAAATGAAATTGGAGTTTGCCTAAATTCTGAACCATTCTATTGTAAGGAAAGCAATTAGGTAAGATGGAGTGGATAAAATATGAAGAATGAAAAACAAAAATTGCCAAGTCTTTTTTATGTTGAGATTGAAGGATTAGTTTCTTTATCTAATATTTATAATAGAAGATAGATGTAGGTTACAGCTTGTGGTTGAGTCCTATGCAAAAGTGACAAACTAACAAATTAAACAATAGAAACAAAGAACAATGTTGCCATTAGGCATCAAGAATTATGAAGATTAGTAAAGACAATCATAAAAGGTAGAATAAAACAAGTAAGTAGCTTTTTGGTATCATTTTTTAAAAATATTTTTCAAATTCAAATAATCTATTTATAAAACAATATGCCAAAAAAATTAGAAAATATTTTTGTTAATTCGTCTAAGTTGCAATTTTTTATTTAAAAAAAAGCAAAAAAAAAAAAAGCATAGATTTTCCAAGATAAATAAAAATAATAACTATGCATCAAACAATGTCCATCTAAACCATAGACCTATTAACAGATTTTTTTTTTTTAATTGTATGAATAAGTTACGAGAGAATATGCTAAGAGATATATTGTATTTCTTCATATATGAATTTTTTTTTTTCTAAAATAAAAGTTCTCCACAAGTAAATTTTACAAAAAATTAAATTTTGAATAAATTAGATAGAGAAGTCGAATTCACACTTTCAATTATCATCTTTTTTGATGTAGACGATGTTCAGTCCTTTATTTTTATTTTGCATTTCAATCATGGATTTTTCTAAATATTTTAATTATATAAACCAAGAAAATTACACGCATATATTAGAAAAATGGAAAATTTATGAAAAGTAATAAATTAGTGATGGAATGTTGCCATAAATAATTAAATAATTAAAGTGAGGGATTAAATAGAGGAAAATATGTCTAGCTCGTTTAGAATGAATGATTTACTTTTTTTTTTTTAATTTGATCAGTTCATTGCATTCAAAGTCCTAAGGCGAAAACAAGCAGGAAGAAGATCTTGAATCACAGAACAAAATAAAAACCATATTAATGTGGTTTTTTGGCTTTTGAGGTTGGTATAATGGCAACCACTTTTAAGTCAATTTGTGAACTCTTCACCTATTGTCATGAGTTCAAAACAATGACTACGACTGAAATAGTAGAAATAGTAATAAACAAAGTCTAAAATATACCAAATAATGAGCAAAATAAGATGAAACTATTTTCTAACTCCAAGCTATCATAACTTACTGAGTCGAATTGGACTTCATGAGCTGTAAGAGCACCTCCTGTAGTTTCCTTAAATTGGCCACTCTTACCTTTTGGTAACAGAAAATATGAAATCTGAATAATGTTTTTCTCATTAACCAAGAAGAAAAGCAGTAACATACAATATATATACAGATGAACTATGTACATGAGCTATGTGTGATGTGTGTGAGAGTCTAACTTGTACAACTGTCAATAAATTAGTTGCCACGGTAACTAACTCTCTAACTAACTTCGTCATTAAGTAACAACACTAATAGCATATATAACACCATGAAGTAGAGCAGTTTGATGAAGTAGAACAACAACGTTGATGAAGTAGAGTTGTAGCACAACATTAGCTCAGTAAACCAGTACAATATCAATCTTTGTTAGCCCCCCTCAAGTTGGAGTATATAAATTTTGTATACCCAACTTGAGAATGGATTGATGAAACTTCGATGGAGGTAAAGATTTGGTAAGACAATCTGCGAGTTAATGATGAGTAGAAACCGGAAATAAATGCACAAGGCCTTATTGAACTTTTTGATGAATCAAATGGCAATCAATTTCTATGTGTTTGGTTCTCTCGTGAAAAACAAGATTTTCAGCTATTTTGATGGTAGATTGATTATCACAGTAGAGATTAGTAGGTCCACATGTTATATAAGGATCTTGAAAAAGAAAGTGAAACCATTGAAGCTCACAAGTGACAGAGGTAAGCGCTCTGTATTCAGCCTCTGCAGATGACTGAGAAACTATTTGTTATTTCTTGGACTTCCAAGAGACTAAAGCCGAGCCAATGAACACACAATATCCTGTAATAGAGCATCGGGTATCGAGACAAGCAGCCTAATCTGAATCGAAAAAGGCTTAAAGAGTGACTGAATTATGAGCAAGAAAATAAAGACCTTGGCCTGGAGTTCCTTTCAAAAATCGAAGAACACGATGAGCAGCTTTAAGATGAAGTTGAGTCAGGCAATCTAAGAATTAAGACAGTTTTTGAACTGCGAAGGAAAGGTCAGGAAGAGTAGTGGTAAGATAAAGTAATTTTTCCACTAACCGTCTATAGCTTGTAACATTGTCTAAGAGAGGACTATCAGATCAAAACAATTTTGTTTGCAGGTTTTGATTTAAAAAAACCAGTGTTAACAAGCAAATCCAATGTGTATTTTTGCTGACTTAAATTAATACCAGCATGTGATCGAGCAACTTTAAGTCCTAGGAAAAATTTGAGTGTACCAAGATCTTTGATGTTGAACTGATCATGGAGAAAAGCCTTTACTTCAGCAATTAAAGCCAAATCATCACTGGCTAATATGACATCATCGACATATATCAGTAAAGCTATGAATTTATTCGAAGTGAATCGAATAAAAAGTGAAGAATTTGATGTGGACTGAATAAAATCTTGAGTAAGAAGAGCTGAAGTCAGCTGTGCATTCCATTGTCTGTTGGCTTGCTTTAACCCTTATAAGCTTTTAAGAAATCTGCAAACTTGATTAGGCTTATTTGATTTAAATCCTGGAGGAAGCTCTATATAAACCTCTTCATTTAAGTCCCTATATAAAAAGGTATTGTTAATGTCAAGCTGATGCAAATGCCACCCTTTAATTGCCGCAAGTGCTAACTACGTTCTCACAGTACTCATCTTTACAACAAGTGAAAACGTATCAAGATAATCAATTCCAGATTGTTGTGTATAACCTTTCACAACTAAATGAGCCTTATATCACTCTAAAGAACCATCAGATTTAAGCTTGACCTTAAACACCCATTTGCAGCCTATGGGCTGCTTTGAAGAGGGAAGAGAGACAAGTTCCCAAGTATGATTATCTTGTAAAGCCTGAATTTCTTGCTACATTGCATTCTTCTAACAGTCATATTGAATTGCCTCATAATAAGTCTTTGGCTCAGGAACTATTGATGCTTGACAGATGAAATGACCATATGCAGGTGTTATATGTTTATAGCTAAGAAGATTTAAAATATGGTGAGGTGTAGAGTATGAAGTATAATAGTCATTTAGGTAAGAGGGTGGTCTAGTTGTTCTAGTTGATTTACGGGTAGGTTATGAAGACAGAGAAAGATCAACAACAGGTTGAGTTTCATTACTCGAAGAAGAAGGTACCGACATAGAAGAATCAGAATGAATATCAGTTTCAGAGATTAAGCATTCAGTATCAATAGGATCCATTATGTCATCATTAGAATGAAAAATATCAGAATTTGATGAATGAGATTTAGTGACTTTAAAAGGAAAAATATGTTCATAAAAATGAACATCTCTTGAAACAAAAACTTGTTTAGTGGCAAGATTATAAAGTCTAAAACCTTTGGTGCATGAAGGAAAATCGAGAAAAATGCATTTTACAGCTCTTGAATCAAACTTTTGTCGAATTTGAGAAATGGTAGATGCAAAATATAAGCATCCAAAAACCTTCAAATTGGTATATGTAGGAACAACATTAAAAAGAATCTGAAATGGTGTTTTATCTTGTAAAATCGGTGTAGGAATTCTGTTTATTATATAAACAGCATGAATGATACAGTCAATCTAAAATTTTAATGGAAGATGAGCTTGAAAACGCAATGCCCTTGCCACATTTAAAATATGTTGTTGTTTTCTCTCCATAGTACTATTTTATTGTGGAGTATACACACAAGTGACCTGATGAATGATGCCTTTTTCAGTGTAAAATTCAGGAATTAAAAACTCTTTGCCATTGTCTGATCTAATGCACTCAATTTTGCTATTAAATTGGTTTTCAACAAAAGCTGAAAACTTGTAAAGCAAAGATTTTGTTTATGATTTATTTTTCATGGGTAAAAGTCAAGCATATCTACTATTGTCATCAACAATGGTCAAAAAATAATGATGACCATACAAAGAGGCTGTAGAAATAGGACCCCAAATGTCCACATGTATCAAATCAAGGCATTTTGTGAAAAAGAAGTACTAATAGGAAAAGGTAGTCTTTTTTGTTTGCTAAAATGACAAACCTCATAGATTATGTCATTTAAATCAATGAAACTATCAATCTAATGGAAAACTTTCATTCTTGGGTTTGAAGGATGCCCAAGTCTACAATGCCATAATGGAAAAAATGTATCTTTAGTTAAGTAAGAAGCAAAACAAGTTTTTGAAATAGAACCATTTGATGTTGAATTCGCTGTACTCTTATACTGATATAAACCATCTTGTTCCTTAGTTATACCAACCGTCTTCAAGTGCTGAATATCCTATATATAATAACAAAAGGGTAAAACAACTAGAAAACAAGAAGATGTTTTATCAATTGGCGAGCAGAAATCAGGTTAAAAATAAAATGAGGTACATGGAGAACATTATGCAATATCGATTCATCTGTCAGTTTAACATCTCCAATGTGAGCTACAGGTACCTTTATAGAATTAGGCAACTTCACATACATGTCATAAATAGGCTTATAGAATTGAAATTTATCAAGAGAATTTACTATATGATCAATTGCGCTGGTATCGATAATCCAAGTGGAGTTAGATACAATAGTTGTTGCAAAGCAAACATTGGAACAATAAGTAATACCTAGTTTAGATTTCACAGCAAGAGAAATACTATTTGAAGATATCGTACTAGCTGCATGTTGAGAGTTTTAAGAATTGGCCTGTATAAGTGAAACAAACCTCTTGTACTGCTCTTCGGTAAAGCCACCAAAATTCTCAAGATCCTTGTTAGATTCTTCTGAGTAAACCTTCTTTCCTTTGTCTTCTTTGCACAAATTATTTATTTCCTCAGAAAATCCTTCAACATTATTAATTGAAGCAACATTCCTTCTAGAACTTGAAGCACTTATATATCCAGGTGGATATCCGTGTTTCTTATAACACTTATCCACAGAATGACCATAACCTCCACAATATGAACAAGTTGATTTTTTATCTGAATTATTCCTAGCAAATCTAGTATTATAGTGAGATTGATGCATCATAAAATTGCTTCCCTTCATATTAACTCCTTTGCCAGCATAGAGAATAGTCAAATCGTTGCTTTCTTGATCTGTGAAATTTTAAGTTGCCTTTCATGTTGCAAGGCTAACCCAAAAACTTGATTAATGGTTGGCAATGGCTCCATTAACAAAATCTGAGACCTCACAGTTGTAAAATCATTGTTTAATCCTTTGAGAAACCTTATCGCATAATCTTATTATAAGTAATTTCTCATAATCTCAAGTGCATTACAATTACACTGAGGAATGCAAATGCTATTTGGAATTGGCCTTAAATTTGCCAACTCATCCCAAAGTATTTTCAGTTGAGTGAAATAGTTTGTGACTGACATAGATCCCTGTTTAAGAGAAGCTATTTCTTCTTCAAGATCAGAAATCCTTACTACATCACATTGTGAAAATTTGTCATGAAGATCTTTCCAAAGATCATGTGCTGAATCAATCCAAATGATGCCCTGCACTATTGAAGATGATACAGATTTCACAAGCCATTATAGTACCATAGTGTTACATCGCTCTTATACTGCAAAAATCGAATCATCTCGATTTGGCATTGTAATCGAACCATCAGTGAATTTCAATTTGTTTTTAGAGATCAATGCCATTTGCATCGACCTCGACCAGGTGTAATAGTTGCTGCCTGTTAACACGCAAGAAGTTAACACTAATGAAGGATTTTCATTAGGATGAAGGAAATATGGACTGGAAGGGAGATCTTTAGGTCTGTTTTGATTCTCCATTAACAAATCTTAAGAGAAAAATATTGTTTAGAAAGCAAGAAAATGCTGAAAAATGAAAGAAAACAAGAGAAAATAACGAATGAGTTGTTTAGAGCTCTGATACCATAACAGAAAATATGAAATGTGAATAATGTTTTTCTCATTAACCAAGAAGAAAAACAGTAACATAAAATATATATACAGATGAACTATGTACATGAGTTATACGTGATGTGTGTGAGAGTCTAACTTGTACAGCTGTCCATAAATTAGTTGTCATTGTAACTAACTCTCTAACTAACTCCGTCATTAAGTAACAACACTAATAGCACATATAACACCATGAAGTAGAGCAACTTGATGAAGTAGAACAGCAGCACAATAACGTTGATGAAGCAGAGTTGTAGCACAACATTAGCTCAGTAAACCAATACAATATGAATCTTTGTTATCTGGTACAACTTTACTATGAACTGAAGTTGCACAATTCATTTTACTTGAGTATTGAACAAATATGGATCTTTAGATGTTCTCCTTAAAATTTGACAATGAACATTCAAATAAATCGAATAAAACCAGAATAACAGTAGAATGTAAAAAATCTAGATTTAAATCTAGCACTTAGATTATTTAAATACTAAATTTTCAGATATAAAAACTAAGAAAATAAACCTTTAAATTACTAGAATTTTGGCTAAAAATCACCCTTTATGAAACTAGATGAAAAAAACGACGGAATTCTATAAAGAAAAGAAATTGTACGGTTTAAGGCGAGAGATCAATGATTTACCAATCTATTATAGAATCATAAATTTAATCTCTCTCACACTCACCATATGATCTCTTCAAAAATTCTAATAATGTTCGAAAAAAATAAAAAAAAAAAACTTTAGACATACGATAAAGTAGAAGAGGTCCATTATTTCATTTATTTTGTCGAACCAAACTGCCTGTCTTCTCTACACTAAATAAACGTGAATTTAAGTTTTTGGGCATGTGGTATTTGACTCTCTCACTCTCTATCATGAATGATGGATGACATGGCCTTTGTCTCCAAACAGACTTTATTGCCCCCCACTTCCATAAATTATTGAACACAAATTTGAAATGAAATTTCTCAACCATTTTGTAATGAATAGTATTAAATTAAAAACAATCCAATTTCCCCCAATTAAAAAAAAATCCAATTGATCTTATCATGAGCCACAATTTTCTGTAGCTAAAATAAAATAGTTGATATCATTGATAATGGCTGTTCTTACTTAGACATTTTAAATTTTAATTTTAGTGTATATAATTGAGTTAAATTAATTATTAAAATTTTTTTACTGTCCTCATTATCCTATTTAGATTAAAGTGGATTAATCAAAATATAACAAACTTTGAATACTACTTATTTGAAAAAGAAGTAGAATAATTTATATTTTTATGTAAAACAATTAGTATATAATGTATCGACCAATAATCGCACTGAAAAAATAAATTTCTAATCACAAGTAAATTTTTTTCATTTTTTAGTGAATTTACTTTATAATATCAAAAATTAAATTTATTTGATCAATTTCTTTGTATTTGTATCTTTCATTCAAATTCAGAATTTTATTTAAATAAAATGGTGAAAACTAAACATGTTATTGATTATATGTTCATATATGTTATATGAAATTGAAACTCTTTACTTACATGAATTGAAAAGAAAAATATTATTGATTCCAATCTAATGCACCCTTGATCCACTACCACAAGAAGTAATACAATAAGTTGATACATAATAAGTGTTCAATTTGAATAAATGTTAAATGTTTTTACTTTGACGGTATCATTATTGGTTTACAAAATTATGTTTATTTATTTGAAAAATTATAATTTACTATATAATTTGTTAATATATGATTTATTTTGTCATTTTATTAATTAATTAAAAAAGGCATTAAAGTTGAAACAATGGCTGCCAAAGTGTGACCAATTATTTTGAAACATTAGAGATTAAATGTATTTAAGAGAAAAAATTGGACCAATGAATAAAAAAATTAAAACTTCTAAGAAAGTAAGCTAGTGTTTGCTTAAATTCTTTGTACCTTACCGGCAGCTGTTACTTAAATTCTTTGTCATCTTCTCCAATCAAAGAGGGATTTCACTAAAACTTTTATTTACAATAATGTGTTATGGAGTCGCAATAGATAATTCTGATTTTTAGTATTTAATTAATTAAAATTAATATAAAATATTTTTATTATTAAGAAATAATTTTTAATTTTTTTCAAATTAAATTAAATTAATTATAAATTAATTAAATATTTAAATATTAATATTTATTTTTTAAAATTTATAATTAAACATATAAACTGATAAAATATTCATTAAATATTTGAATAAAAAATATATTTAAAAATAAATAAATTTTTTAATTTATTAAAAAAATAATAATAATATTTTTAAAATATTTTATAATATATAAATATAATATTAATTTTTAATAAATAAAAATAATTATAATGTTGATTTTTGTATATAAAAAATAATTACAATAATATTTTTTTTATAAAAAAATTTTAGTTGTTAAATGATATTTCATTCTCACTCCCATCATTATTTTCTAGGGAAACAAATACCTTTTTTAAATTTTTACTTCCTATCTTATTCCTTCCGATTCCGAATCCGATTTCAAAGTATGAATTAAATGCTTCCTTATAGAATTATAGATTTGTTTGAGAGAAGAAGGTTCATTTATTGAAAATTAAGAATATATTTTTATAAAAAAATAATATAAATAAAATTAAAATTAAAAATTATTAAAATAAAATTTTATTATTATAAAATTTTTGCTCTTATATTTCAATCGTGTTGAAAGAACTTTTTTAATTAATAATTTGATGATTTTCACACTCCACTCGATGACGTTGATTAATTATAAATTAAATTTTTAATCTTTAAATGAATTTGACAATAAAAATATTAAAAAAATTTAAAATTTATAAAAAATAATATCTTATAAAAGGTAAAAACTCCATGCGAGAACATGACATAATTTTTTTTAAAAATAAGAACATGACATAATTAAAAACTAGTGTAAGTGACATACATATATATATATATATATATATGGATTATAGATTAAAATTGATGTGGACAATGTAATCCAAGTAATGGATATCATCAAGTTAATTGAGTGGATTATAATTGCAGCACTTTGTCTTCACCATTAGTGGCAAGTCACTTGTCAATTTAAAGAAAAAAACAAGTAATTTTATATTATTATTTCAAGTTTAAATTAAAAAAATAACAATTCCCACATAAAAAAAGTAATAAAATTTGTCCATTTACTTATTTATTTTAATTAATTATCAAATCAAATCTAAATTATATATTGGTCATATTTTTAATATAAATTCATTGCATGCATCACTAATATTTTTTTATTCTCACAAATATATATATTATATATAAAGAACAAGAATAAATTAAAGGTGACAAGGACTTTGTTCTCCATTTGATTTTAATAACAATAATTAAGGCCACCAAAGGACCACCCAAATATTAATTAAAGAATGCCCTTGATTTATTTAATCAATGTAGTGAGAGAATCACAATAAACATTTAATCAAGGTTTGCTTAGTTTTAAACCAACTAAACTACCTTTTGATGTTACAATTATATATATATACATATACCGCAATATTGTGCCATTATCATACTATAGTTATATTAGATTTCACTATGCAACAAAATTATAATTTAAGAACCTTTCTATTATTAGTTGTTTTTATAATTTTTTGATATTTGAATATAAAATACGTCATTAACAACCCATAAAAAACTTCGTCATGAAAATATTTTTTACTTTTAGACATAAATTTTTATAGATAATATTTAAGTCGGTAGACACGATATGAGTAATACCGTCACATCCTGAAAAATTCTTTATCTTCATATATTCTCGAAACATAAAAAAAAAACCATAAGAGATAAAAATGTAAAATAAAAAAAATTATCATTTCTACCATCCAATTTTATTTTAAGAAGTTTGATGTTGATTTCATCATAAATTATAAACTTAATATGTAGCTGACAATATTGACTTTAGAGCACGCTTGATGTACAAAGAGATCATTGTCTATCTCATCATGTGTGTATATATATATATATATGTTTTATATTTTGTTTAGAGGCTGAATATATTATTAGTGAGGTTAAAATTAAAAAAAAAATTAAATTGTGAATGAAAATTAAAAATGTAAATGAATTATTTGACCTCTCTAATTAAAAGTGGCTTCACCTTATAGCTAAAGATAAAAGTTCTAAAGAACTTCATATATTAAATGTTTAAATGACTATTGTCTGATAAGAGCTATTTTAGTGGTTAAGGTTGAGCTCTTACAAGTACAAATATAAGGTCATCAAATAATCAATGATTGTTGGAATATGTTAATGAGTTATTCTCGTTTAAGCGATAGTTGAGATTCAAATTATAATATATATAATCGTATTAAATTAGTTGTTAAAAAATCTTTATTGTCTTTATGATCTTATGATTCGAATTAAATTATAAGTCAGAGTCCAATAATTTAAGAATACTGGTGGTTGTGATAAAAAAAAGTCATAAAGTCAAATTTTATAGAGTTATTTAATTGTAAATTTTTTGGTTTGATATATTTTAATTTGGTATTAGTTGTAAATTTAATTAATACTCAAAATAAATGTATAATCCGTTTGTAAATTATGAATTTGATCAATTATCAAATGTGATATGAGTATATAAAATTGTTGGTTTAGCAAAAATAAATAAATGGAATAATTTTAAAGATGACTTTTGATATCACTTTAATTTAAATGAGATAATATTAAATTTCATTTTTACATAGCAAAATTCTAAAATTAAAAATTTATATGCGATGATTTTGTTATAATTTTATAGTTTTTCGCGATAAATTACTCAACAAGCATTCAAAATTAAATCTCCAGTGGTTTTGTTAAAGTAATTAAAAATTATTATAAAATTAAACTCAAATAATTTTTTTTTTGGATTAGCATCAACTATAAAATATAAGTAAAAACTAATTTCATAATTAAAACGATATGGAGATATCTTATAATTTTATCAAAAATATTAAAAATTGTTCACAAAAAAAATGAGAATATTTATCATATGAGATTGCATATTCATATTTTAAATTATTATATAAATCTTTTAATAAATAATTTATCATTTATTCTATAATAAAAACACAAATATTGACAATTCTATTCTATTTTCTCTTGCTAGTGAAGCTGGCACTAATACTATTTACCCTAAACAAACATATGGCATTTGATATGATCTTTTGAAATTTATTTAGTGGTGAAAAAGAAAAAGAAAAAGAAAAATCCTATAACGACAGCAAACATGTGGTTATTTGAGTTTATTATTTAATCAAATATATAGTTGACACTATTGACTTCATAAACATAATAGAAAAATCAACATCTATTCAAGCATGAATTTTAAAAAAATAAAAATAAATAAAAAGGTACTAAAATTCTATGTTGTCAATTTGTAGAATAAGATAAAGCTCAAAAGACATGAGTCATTAATTAGGAACTTTACATTTAAATAAGAATTAAAGATTTGGCTTTTTGAAGAGTTCCAAAACATGGGTTAACCACATCATTATAATTTGGAATAAAGCCAATGTACAAGTGATCATTATAATTCATATATAAATATAATATTTGTTCCATCCTTCATGTTATTTTTTTAGTCCTAAATATTATAAACAAGTCAAAAATCAATGCTCCAAAAAATTATTAACAAACTATAAATCCTTGCAAATGATTTAGTGGATGACCCACAATTCCTATGTATGCTCAAGGCGTGATTCACAATTGTCCATTAATAGTTTGTGAAAAATAAAAATTTTAAAATAATGCATTTAAAATTTTTATATTTCTTTACCGTTCTACCATAATCGAATTGAATCAAATAAAATTTAATATTGATTTTAAAAACTTTTTACCTCATAAAAGTTTGAAATTAGTTATTATTTTCCATATTAAAGTGGAATATCCTATAATATATTATTGAATCAAAGTTTTGTAATCTAAGCTAAATACTAAAGCCTCAATTTGCATTTGCCGACATGAGAATTTCAACACGTGAAAATTTTCTTTTCCGAAATGTTAGTTCACATTTCAAAAGATATATATTTTTTAATTGGAAAATTTTTTAACCATTCTAATTGAGTGAGGATGCACGAATGTGCACGTTTGTGCCAGTATATTCAGTATAATTTAAATTGAGATGGATGAATTTATTAATAGACAAAATTTTTAATTTCAATTAGAGTTTATTTTTTCACATACGATGTTTGAATTCAAAATTTTATTTAAAAGAGTAATTTAAATATTTATTATTTAAATTAAAAAATATTAATAAATATAATGTCAATTTGTTGATTATATGATATGTTTAATTTCACTATCATATAATATTTTCCATTTTCATGTGCAGTAATATATACATCTTATAACAAAGAAAATATGTCACGTTGGATGAAACGGCTAAACTGTTTTTGTATAAGAAGAAGCCTTTCTCTTGAAAACATATGCCACTTGTTTTTTATTTAAATCAATTAGCCTCTAAATAATGTTATTTGATCTTGGTCGGATAATTCCTTAAAAAATATTTTAATACGACGGCATATATCACAGTTTAAATTTAAAATATTGCTTGAATAAGAGTAACTCCTATTAGTTAATCTTAATGATTGTTGGTTGCCAATACATGATTTTTTTTTAAAAGTTTTATTTTGGCCACTGTCAATCACATTTTCAATTGACAATAATCCTTTCTATTTCTATTTTATTTATTTTATTTTGTTATTCGTTGAATAAATACAGGTAAATATTGATATTCTTAATCTTAATGGGATCTTTATAGCGCTTAACGAGGTTTTTATGGTTTTTTGGAGTTTGCATATCTCTTTATGAAAATTTTTTATTGGTATTTTTGTAATTAAATCCATTCAAAAACCGGATAGTTGATTTGTGACCAAATAAAGTCATTGAATTGAGGGCACGAATCATCAAATCAACATAATTGAAAAATAGTAATAAAAAGTTTTTTAATTCGAATGAAATTTTACTTTAATATTGTACTATTACTTTTAATGTTTTTTTCATGAAAATATACTCTTAATTTTCAATGAAAAAAAGATTGATTTTCTCTCTAAGAAAATGTTTTAGGTTATCAATTTTTCAGTTCCATTAGAAAATCAAATAAATTATAAATGATCTAAACTTGAATTAAATTCAAAATAATGCTCAATTTAGTTCATAAAACTTTATTACGTATTCCAATGCTCAATTTAACTGTGCTTGTTTATAATTTTAGATACCTAGATTCAATGTAAATATAATAATTTTTTATATATCTATTAATATAAACCTTGAATTCAAAAATAAAAGAAAATCAATCAAACTTGGCTTAATCTCTCAACGTGATTGAAATGACAATTTTTTTTTCCTGTTCAATATTGCAATGTGGGACTAACATTTCATTATTGTGTTATATGAATGCAAGTAGAACCTCTTGGGAATATATATATATATATATAAACTTGAAACATACAATTAACTCAGAAATAATGCCCAATGAGAGGATTTTATTTACATTTATGATTTACAATAAAATCATGACTATATATATATATTTCAATCGGATTTAAACTGGATTTCTGTATCTTATAATTTTAGAGACGATATCCAGTTTCAATATTCAATTAAAACTAGCTAGTAAATTAACTGCTAATTTAAACTGCTATACACAAATGGCCCTAAAAAATAACTGCTAATTTAAACTTTTAATGGCCCTAAAAATGGCTTGAATAATTAAAATTATCTTGGAGATTTAAGAGATTCTACTTGGGATTTGCCTCGAGGACCCATTGTTCTAATGAAAAGTCTGTACTCATCAAAAGTCATAGGTGGGTATAGTGAAGGTCTCTCTTCTGTCACAAGCTCCTCCAATGGTTGTATTGGAATATCACTTTTAGGATTATAGAAGAATGCTAGTGACAGTCTCTCTTTCGCTGAATTAACAATCACTCTATGCTCCACACTCTTATATATTGCATTGCTTAGTACCTGCATCACAACATAATCAAATAATTAAGCTATTAATCAAATTATATATATTATTTAGTAATCCACGTTTAATTCAAATTTCGTTCTTTAATTAACTACGATTATTAATATTATTTTGTATTGAAATTAAGTGACTAAAAATTAAAAATAAATATATTCGATAAATAAATACCGCTCTTACTCTATATATGATTAAAAATAAATATAATTTTATAATGTCACTGAATTTTCATATGAAGATGCTATATAGTGAAAGTTACCGTGTTAAAGTTTCTCCAAATTAAATTCTCTTGACTCAGCACTATACACAAATTGCTTACAAAAATTTATCCCGTATTGAATATGTTGAAGGAATATCTCGTAGTAATACCAAAAAAATTATTTTGTAATGAAATAAAAGTAAACTTTTATAATTTTTTTATTGTAAATTGAAAAGATCTATGTGATATCCTAACTAACAATAATGTGTGATGAGCATGATATAGATTGAGACTTTGATTGTTTGTTTTTGTTGGTTGCACATGTTAAAAATGATCCATTGCTTGAAGAATTAGGTCAAAAGTACACTTTCGAAATATGGCAGAAAAAATGAGACTAAGACTAATACGTAACAATTTTTTGATAAAAGATTGACAAGCGAACACTAGCTACTACCCACCACACAAGTACTTGTAATAAAGAAATTAACAAGAGTTGAAAGCTTAGTATAACTTTATCTTGTTGATCCAATTAAGGAATGCTAATTAACATTCATAGCATTTTTTTTTTAGTAACTTCTTGCATAGTGTCAAATGTAGGAATAATACTTGTCCGGTGGGTCTCAAACATGCCTTTAAGCTTATACATACGTATATGTTCAAAAGAATTGAAAAAAAAAAATGGTACAAATATGTATACATGTGTTCTTGTTCCATAAGAATTTAATTCCAACTTTTTCTCTATTAAAATTTGACCCTATTTTCCTATCATTATTAAGTTTTTTTTAATAGAAGTCCAACTAAATAATTATTAAGTTTTATTTTTTAATTTAAGAAAGGTCTAATAACTCATAGACTACATAATAGAAGTAAACATTCACCATAAATGTAATCTCTTACCACCAGTATTGATGGATGATGGTTATGAGTCTCTACAATTTTACAGATGATAATACTGATCAAACTTTTCTAATTGGCAATTAATTATTAAGTTGATTGCCAACACTTCTAATAGCTTTATTTTAAATAAATTAAAATACTAAAAAATGGGCGAGTGAAAAAGACTTTTGACTAGAAGTTACACATTGTAGCCCATCAAGTCATGGTCCCTCCATGTGCTTTTAACTAGGTTCACAAAATCTTAGCCAAACATATTTCACACATATAGATAATTTACAAAGATAAGATACACCCCCCAAAAAAAGGAAAAAACAGAGAGAGTTTAGCTTTGTTTACCTGAATTTGATCACCAATATTGACAATAAAAGCATGTGAAGCTGGTTTCACCGTAATCCACCTATCGCCTCGACGGACTTGAAGACCGGCGACATAGTTGTCCGGCAAGAGAAGGGTCATTCCACCAGGGTCCGAATGTGATGATAGACCAAGGGTTAATTCAGGTTGGGGACATTTTGGATAAAAATTTACTCTTAAACATGCCCCAACATTTTCACCACCAAATGAATCTTGTAGCCTATCTTCTTTTAATCCAAGATTAATTGATAATACCTTCATTAATCTTCCACATAGCTTTAACACTTGCTTCCCATATTCATCAATCACTTCCCTACATGTATTTCCAAAACCCCTTTTAATCACACTTTGATCTAACCACATATACTAATTAATTAGAAAAAAAGAGAGAAGACAATAGTGTTAGTTAAGTAAAATATAAACTAATTATTGTTTGACTACAACTACCTATATGCTATTTGTGGCCGGCAATGTTTGCTTTGTTGGCAACCTTTTTAAAATTCATACTAGGTACGACGATAGAAGCAACATCAATCCAATTTGCAATCAATTCTAATGTTCTATACACTGTTACATATTGCTTTAATCCAACTTGACTAAAATTTAACTAAAATGAGTAAAGCGTGAAACACCCTGTTTAAGTTTTATCTAAAATAATTAATTTTTGGAAAAAAAAGAGAAACAAAAAATGAAAATTTAAATTAAATTAGATAAAATTACCTGCAATTAGGTGGAAGGGCAGGCCATTTTTTATAATCCTTCAATGATAAAGGAAGATAGTGAAGAAAGTAGTAGTCACTCCAATCAAGAATGGCTCCTTTTTCTACTCCTAATCTACTACCATATCCTTCGTAAGTTCTTGGTGAATTTGCATAAACTTGCTTTTCTTCCATAGGCAAATGAAAGAATTGTCTCCATATTTCTCTAGCAGAGTCCATCAATTCAGGCTCAACCCCATGATTTATCACTTGAAAAAATCCCCACTCTCGACAAGCCATGGAAATTTGATTAAGAATAGAGGCATGTACACCATGATCATCACCAAACAAGCCACTAAAATCAATAATAGGGATATTGACATCATCATCATCAAGATCAATAGTAGATGATGAAATAGATGGTCTGTCTGTTGGAGGCTTGATATATCTGATGGGGATTTCAGATAGGAAATTTTCAGACAAAGATTGAACACGAACTATTGGTTCAGGCCAATCTTGAAGATTTTTCATGATGTTGGTCTCTACTCAATGAACAAAAAAAATGTAACAAAACTCTATATTGTTACAAGTGCCATGGAAGCTATAAATACAAAAGATTAATGAAACAGATACCAAAAAGAAATTAAGGGTGTTCAAGAAATGGAAGAGGAAGAAGTTGTAGATATAGAGATGGATATGGAGAGTGGTAGTTAAAAGGAGGAAGAGAGAAGAGCTAGACTAGAGGAAAAGTGGAACGGACATATAAAACGTGAAAATAATGTGTGTTTTTTTTTTAAAAAAAAAGAATTTGTCAATATGGGTTGTGACATGGAATGAGGAAATACGGCTATCTTCTTTTATTTTTTTTAAGAAAAATTTATTGTTTATATTTAAAAGGTTAAAATCAGCTATAAAAGAGTTATTCTCGCTTAAATTAAATTTTAAGTTCAAGTCTTACTGTATACAGTAACGTTAAATAAGTTATTATGAGACATTTGTCATCTTTATAGTTCTATTTAAATTGAATCGAATTAGTTAGAGTCTCGTGATTTTTAAATACCGGTAATTTAAATAAAAAAATATATTATATTGAACAACTGAATATGTAACACATATTTTAAATGATTATATACGGAGTCTTATATCTTAAATTCGAGTTTTATATATAAAAAAATATATATTAAAAGAGTTTTTCTTGATCTACTCAATTCGAAATTCAAAATAATTGAAGCGCATATGGCTACTAGATGTATAGAACATCAAATACATAAAATTAAAACTACAATTAATTAATAACATATATATATATATATTACAAATTTAACCATAAGATATAATATAATATAAATTTAACCATTAAATATAATATAATATAATTTTATTTATTACAAATTTAACAAGTTAAATATAGTATATTTTTCATATTACAAATTATTTTTTGATATAAATTTGATTGTATTGTTTAATAAATTTTAAATTAGTATTATTATTGTTATTGGTAGTATGTCATGTTTTTGTATACATGAGTTGTACTTTGTAAGCAGCCAGGGTGTGGGTAATGCTATGTTACAAATTTTGTGTGCTGTGTGCTGTGTGTGACTTCAATTAAGATTTTGACAAGTTGAAAGAAACCAATCTTTTATTTATTTATTTTTTCCATAATGAATATTTAGATGACATAATAAAATATTTTTAAAAATTATTTTGAAAATAAATGGCATGACCCCATGAAAGAGAACACTCTATGTTCACATTTCGGCGCCGTGAACAACTCTCTCTTTGTCACTTATTATATGTTATAAAAATAGTATTATATATTTCAACTTATAATTTTATTATTTTAATATTTAAATTTATTTAAAATTTATTAATTTAATAATATAATACATATGTCATCTCATGTATTTATCACTTTTGACATTTTTACTTACAATTTTTTGTTAGTCAAATCTTTAAAATATAATACATGTTAATTTATTATTATATACCACTTGTTTTGATAAATTTTTAAAATTATATTTTAAATTAGTTCATATGTTAAAATAATAAATTATAAGTTGAGATGTTACACTAATAAAAATAACAAATACAGAACTCAAAATATATTATACCTATAAAAATTGGACATTATTAGACACATTGGATACATTTCCCTTTTTCCTCTTTTATGATTTAAAAAAAAATTATTTTCATGAGTAGTTCAAATGGTAAAAAGTATGGACTGTTAATTAGGCTTAAATGCGGAAGCAATTAACATATATGATCCTAATAGAACAATTAAATTAACCAAAACATAAATCATGGCATAATTATAAAAGTGACAGTAAAGGAAAACTTACTTGAAGAATCCATTGCAATAAT
>CATIWM010453947.1:0-35045 GCA_949671775.1 Mallotus repandus
AATGCATATTAATGCAAAATGATGATTTGTTATGAGCAAAACAAAGCAGAGATTATTCAATCAGCATGTAAGTTGCCAGTCTCATCATACAATCACAATAATTTCTCAACTGTCGGCGGGGATAAAATAAAATGCAAGACAGTAAAATAAACATAAAAAAATGATTATTTGGTCCTCAGATTCAACTGAGCTTGTTTTTGGGTTTTGAAGCTTTAGCTTCAAGAGATTTTTAATCTTACCTCATCGAGAGGTTGAAAATGACGTGTGTATTGCAAATTCATATACCTTTGAAGCGTGCTTTGACAAAGATGAGGGTGGCTTTGGTGCAAAAGTGGTCTAAAATCCTACGAAAAATGTAGAAAGTGGGCTAAAGGTGTGTGGATTGGGGCTCCTAAGCTTTCAATTCGACAGTGTTTCAGTGTGTGTGTGGCTCTTGCCTCTTTTTTCCTCTGGCTCTTGCTTTGCCTCTAGTTGTTACTCCCTAGGCTCTTGTCTTTTGCTTCTAGGCTCTTTCCTTGTCTTCCTTAGCTCTAGCCCAAAAAAGTGTGAATTGGTAAAAATACGCGTGATCACGTGCCTAGGACGCGTGATCACGTGCCTAGGACGCGTGATCACTCTCTTGGAACTACACATGATCACGTGCTCTAGGGGACTAATCACGCGTCCCGATCATGCGCTCTTGCAGTGGGCGCGTGATCATGTGCTCTTGCACGCGTTATGCGGCCTTCCCGGGCTCCAATCGCATTGTTTAAGGGTGTTTTTTTAGGGTTTGTGGTTCCAGATGTGTTTCTGAGGTTCGTTTCATCAAAATCGGCTTCCATTTTAACAGGTGAGCAAGATGTGTTTGTGCGTGATCACGCGCTGCAAATTCATTAACGCGCTACAAATTCGTTCATGCACTACTTCTCAGGGTTACGCGCACTATTCTAGGGTTACTTTTGGAAGTTTTAAGGGCCAACAGACACATTTTCGACATCCGTTTTGTGAAAATCAACTTTTGATTTTCACAAAGTTTAACTCTAGTCTCATGAATTGAACACCAGTCTGAGGAGTTGCTCGTTTTGAGCAATATTTACTTGAAACGAGCGACTTACCACTCTAATTATTCATATTTCATGAAATCGGGGTGCAACTTAATGATTCAGAGGTTGATTTTGCTCGGTTTCGGCTTTTTCAAATTCTTGGCATGCTTCAGAGGCAGTATGAATCAATAGACACTTGTCATATTCGGAGGGACGTTTTCATCACTAGACATTTTTAGGGACAGTCAAAATTCAATGTATGACAGTTGCCCCTTACTTTACATGTGTTGTATAGTACTCTAGTACTAATGTCAATACATGTGAAGCAAATGCAAAGATGCAAAAATAATTTTTTAGTAAAAGGTACTTACCTGATAGTGTGCTATTTAGTCTCTTGACTTCAGTCCTATCATTTGTTGATGTCGTTTGATTGGTAGAGCCGCCACTTGTTTATGTATCTTGCAATTCTCTCGGGTGAGGCAAGATGATGCTTTCATCCTCCTTAGGTATTAAAGCAAATGCTACTATGCAAATAGAATGATGCCTCTAAGCAGAGAAAATGCTTTTAAGCAGTGAAATGCTTCTAAGCATATGCAATGCTTCTGAGTGAGGAAAAATGCTTCTGAGATGCAATGCTTCTAAGCAGATGGAAAATGCTTCTAATCTAGATGAAATGCTTCTAAGCAAATGAGATGCTACTAAGCAGATACAATGCTTCTAAGCGGAGAAAAATGCTTCTAAGCAGATGCAATGCTGCGATGCTTCTAAGCAGATGAAAGATGCTTCTAAGTGGAAATGCTTCTAAGCAGATGAGATGCTTCTAAGTAATTAAATGATTCTAAGCAAGTGAGATGCTACTAAGCAGATGGAATGCTTCTAAGCAAATGAAAGATGCTTCTAAGCAGAGGTGCTTCTAAGCAGATTAAATAATGCGATGCTTCTAAGTAGATGGAATGCTTAGATGCTTCTAAACAAATGAAATATGCTCCGAAGCAGATGAGATGCTTCTAAGCGGATGAAATATGCTACTGACCGATGATGATGTAGTGATGATGTCATAATTTGTCATATTTCGAGTGTGATTTCATGACATGTTAATTGTGATAATTGTAGATGCGACATGCTTGTGTTATCTGTGCTTTATTTTTCTTTTTATAAATGACTTTTTGAGACAGTAATATCAGATGTAGTGTCCTAAAACATACAATGCTCATGTTTGTACGATTCGTGCGTGTTTTTTGTGCATTCTTTCGGTAAAATGCAAGTTCGGGACCCTAGGAATGCGTGTACGTGGGTCTCGGTGTGTGCGTGCATGAGCCTCAAAGCACGTGAGGCTCTAAAGGGCAAATGATCACGCGTCTGAGGTGCATGATCATGCGTTTGGGGCACATGATCATGTGTCTGGGGTGCATGATCACACATTTTTGTGCGTGGTCACGCGCTCCAAGGAGTGTCTAATGCTTATAAGATGAGCTCGTTTTCGAGTTTGGGGTGACTTTTACCTTTTTTTGACCTTTTTGAGTTTTTTGGACTGCTTTTCTTCTGTTATTGCTCTGTCGCTTCATGGAGTGCAAAAATTATGGACTTCCCTCATATTCCCGAGGACCTTGGTGACATTGGAGATGTGAATGCCGCTTCTTTTTCTTTTGACGAGTTCATTTTAGAGGATGAGGTGGTTCTCCGGCAAACTAGTGTAGGGACCTCTACTACTGGAGGTACATATGCTGTTGGGACCAGTGGCGGGGCCTCTTTTCGCTCACCTCAACTTTCCTGGGGAGATCCAGTTCCCGTTATCTATAGCATGAAGACTTATGCATGGACTATTCATCGTCGATTGATTAGTTTGCGTACTTAGCTCTTGCTGTAGTTAACTTTACTTATTGTAGCTATAACTGTCTGTCTTAGCACTTACTGTACATATTGCTCTTAATTTTAGCTCTTGCTATTTGGTTCATCATTCATTGTCTGTGTAGCTCTAGCTGACATGTATTTTAGCTCTTGTTGTACTCTTACTCTGGCTGTAGTTTGTAGCTTTTGCTATGATGTAGTTTTAGCTATGGTTTAGCTCTTGCTGTAGTGTAGCTCTAGCTGTGATGTAGGTCTTGCTGTAGTGTAGCTCTATCTGTTGCATAGCTCTTGTTGTAGTGTAGCTCTAGTTGTGATTTTTGTAGATCTAGCTGTGATGTAGCTCTAGCTATGAGGTAGCTCTTGCTATAATGTCTGTAGCTCTAGCTATAATGTAGCTCTAGCAGTTGTGTAGCTCTTGCTGTGATGTAGCTCTTGCTGTGATGTAGCTCTTGCTGTGATGTAGCTCTGGCTATAATGACTTTAGCTCTTGCTATTGTTTATAGCTCTTACTATAATTTCTATAGCTCTAGCTATGATGTGATGTATCTCTTGCTATGATGTAGCTCTAGTTGTGATGTAGCTCGAGCTGTGGTTTATAGCTCTTGCTGTGATTTTAGCTCTCATTTTTGTTTAGCTCTGGCTATAATGTCTGTAGCTCTAGCTGTGGTTTAGCTCTTGCTGTAATGACTGTAGCACTTACTGTTATTTATAGCTCTTACTGTAATTTTTGTAGCTCTAGCTGTAATGTAGCTCTGGCTATGGTTTAGCTCTTGTTGTAGTTTGTAACTCTTACTGTGATGTAGCTCTAGTTGTCGTTTAGCTCTTACTGTAATGACTGTAGCTCTAGCTATTGTTTTCCTGCAAAGATGCAAAAAGAGATGTTTTAGTATCTAATGAAATATTGTAACTATTTTACCTGTTGGTTGCAGTTCTCTAGGCCTGTCATTCAGCTGCCTGGTAGCTTCGATAAGGTCAGCTCATATTATCAGGGTCTTCCTCTGTGTGTGAAGCAGATGGTTGCCGGGAATGGCTTTAATGGTATTATTCTTGCCCTTATTTATGGCTCTTATGCATCGAGTCAGGCTGCGATGTGTGCTCTTATTGAGCGTTGGATGGATACTACCCACACATTCCATTTGCCTTTCGAGGAGATGACTATTACTCCACTTGACTTTGCAGCCATTACAGGGCTGAGTTTTTTCAGGGAGCTTGCCCCTTTTAGTAATGAGGCATGTAGTTTTGCCATCATGAGGAACAGATGGCTGAGGGATCTATTTGGTGTTACTGCTTCATTAAAGTCTGGCTGCTCCACTTTGATCCGGTATATGCAGCTTGTAGAGAAGGTGAGGTTGGAGCATGACACGAGTCGTGTTAGTTCTAAGTAGTTGGCTAGATGCTTCTTGTTCTACCTTCTGAGTGCTGTTATTTTTTTGAATGCTTCCAGCACTGGTTTCCTGCAGTTGTTACCCGTCCTAAGGAACTTAAGGGATCTGCCAAAGTACAGTTAGGGCACAATTGCTTTTGCCCATATGTATTATAGTTTGGATGCGGCTTGTAGAGGATGCTCATGCGTTTGTAGTTGCTTGTTCATGCTGGATGTGAGTATGGTCTCTTACTTTTGGATTGTTCCATCTTTGATTGCTCTTGACTCTTTTCTTCTTTACAGGTTTGGGCTATTTCCAAGTCCCACTATTGAGCATTTGCCTGAGAGCGACTTTCCTCATCTTCCACGATGGATCAGGAGGACTTTTAGTTTGATTGAGAGTATGTCAGAGACTAGGGGTCTCTTGAGTAGATTGGCCCAAGGTAAGGTATGGTGCATTTTATCTTTACTTTACTTTTTCTTTGGCAATTCTTTTGCTTATGAGTTTCTTGGGTTGATTCGTTCGTGCTGGTAGATGGAGCGACAAGACTGGTCGATTGAGATGGGAGTGGCTTGGTGCCTGACACAGAGGAGGGTCTTGTTGCCCGGTCTTATTGATAAGGTGTGGTATCTAGGTGAGCGGTTCTATCGCTAGTAGGATGGACCATTTATGAGGAGAGTTCCTGTTGCTCCCCCTGGGGATATATTTTAGGATCGAGAGCTTGTTGGAGAGGAGTTCGACAGAGTTGAGAGAGGGTATCTCTTTGAGGATTTCCTAGAGGGAGCTCATTTCTCTTATATGATGACTCTGTTGCCACAGTTGATTGATGTAGTGGCTAGTGAGTTTGTTCGTCCTCCACCTCCTTAGGCAGATCCTTCGTAGCCTTTGGGCTTGAGAGCTGGGACTTCACAGTCATCCTAGGGTCGTTTCACTTCTAGTAGCTTCCTTTGACTTGATACGCTTACGAGCAATGTTGTTCCTATTTTCATGTAAGCATGTAACAAAATTTGTTAGTATTAAATGGTAAATGACATGAGTCATGAGAGTTTTATTTGTAGAATTCTCAACGTCATCGAAGGAGGTCAGACTTGACAAGGAGAGTGGCCCTAGGACTGATGGGATGACACATGCCAGTGGTATGGGACCTAGTGGTGCTGTTCTCGATAATTTTATGAGTGTGGTGCCTCCGATGTTGTATGGGCTGACAGTTACATGAGTGGGAGCTCGTTTCCCTTTGCCTAGAGTGGGTACACTATTGTCAGGTGTAGTGCCTGCGGATGCCACTCATGTTAGTTTCTTAACTTTGCAAGTTTCTTCCTTTTGCTTTTGTTTGTTATCTGATTTCTTTTTCTTTATAGGTGCATGTTTCCACTGCTCAGTCTTGGTATACTGCTATGATCAGCACGCATGAGTATTTCATGGAGTTTACTTGCGTAGAGAGTGTACTGCTTTCTTCTTTTATTGATTTTGTACCTATTTTATGCATGTGTTTTAATGAATTTATGAAATGTGATTCATGATGTTTGTCTAATGTAGAATGAACATAGGCATACTAGTCGTGAATGGGAGAGGGAGCGAGCATCTTATCGTGAGCAGATCAATCGGCTTCACATGCAGCTGGCAGCCTTTCAGATTGGTGCAGAGGATGCGGGGGACTAGCTCAAATGATGGGGATGCCTGAGTGCATTCAGCTCTTGCTTTTAATGGCACCCATGGTCGATGTATTTGTTAGGGGGCTAGGTCTAGGCTTTTGGCTGTGGTTGTCCAGTGTTGTATTATTTTTTCGAGGTTGTGGACTTAAAGTGTTGTATTTGGGCATCTGTCCCATATGTTGTATTCTGTACTGATGGGTGTTATTGTTGTATTCTGGATTAACTGACTTGTGTGTTCATGATTATGACATTTATAATTGTGATCATTCTATCTAATTATTCTGCTTCGTCTACCTCTTTATTTTATTTTTCCCTCTTTTGTATAGGGCGTCTCTTTTCAGAGCTCTTCACGCCCATCTGGGTATTTTTTCTTTTTCCCTCTTTTGCCTAGGGTGTCTTTTTTCAAAGCTCTTTGCACCTAGCTGGGTTTTTTTTAAGGTTTGATGATAGCGGCTGGCAATATAGAGAAGAAATGATGAAATAGGTAAGAACTGTAAAGCATGTACTGAAATTGTGCAAATTGTACTTAGCATGCTCGATGGATTCAAATGATAATGATGTATTGCATTTCCTCAAAGATACTTACATGATTTGACAAGCATTCGCATATTTACTGAATACATTTAAGAAAAGCACAGTTGCATTTATGCTGATTTCAAATTGACGGTACCCCTGTCCTTAGTTAGCCTCTTCAGGTTTTCTAACTAAGTATTTTCTCTTGGTTCCCTAATTTTTGCCTGAGATGCCTTTTTTAGGTTTTCAACTCAGCGAGATTTTTTTATGTATTTGCTCTGGATGTAGTACTTCTTCAAGCGGTCTGTGTTGGTAGGCTCAGAGGACTCATTTCCTTCAGAATCCATCAGCCTGACAACTCCTCTTGATAGAACGGTTTTGACCAGATATGGGCCTTCCCAGTTTGGCCTGAACTTTCCTCTAGGGTCTGAGACATCCTGCTTGGCTTGCTTTAGCACTAAGTCTCCTGCTTTCACACTCTTGTGCCTGACTTTCTTGTTGAAGGCTCTAGCTAATCGAGCTTGATATAACTGCATATGATACAATGCTTTGAGTGTCTGACTGTCTAGAGTAGTGAGGCTGTCATGCCTTTGCTGTGCGCCTTGCGCTTCAAGCAGTTCAGATTCAATTGCTATTCGCAGCGATTTGATTTCCATTTCCACTAGGAATACTGCTTCAGATCCATATACTAATGAGAAAGGAGTGGCTCCTATTGAAGTTCTAATTGTTGTTCAGTATCCCCATAATGCGTATGGTAGTCTATTTGCCCAATCATGGTAAGTCTGAGTCATTTTTGATAAGATCTTTTTGATGATTTTGTTTGTAGCTTTGACCACCCCGTTTGGTTGTGGTCGGTAAGGTAAGGATTTGTGATGCTCCACCTTATAAGTCCTTAGTAATTCCCTTACTTCCCCTTTGAACTAAATGTTATTATCTAAAACTATGTGATAGGGAATCCTATATCGATAGAATAGTTTCTTTCAAATGAACTTTGCCACTTGTTTTGCCCCCATTTTTGCGTAGGATTTTGCTTCGACCCATTTTGTGAAGTACTTGATTGTTACTAGGATGAACCCATATCCATTCGAGGCTGTCGGGTGGATTTCTCCGATTATGTCTAACCCCCATGCTGAGAAGGCCCACGGGGAAGAGATAGAGTGTAGCTCTGTTAGGGGAAGATGGCTGATGTCCCCATGAATTTTGCACTTGTGGCACCTTCTTATCAATCTGATGCAGTCTTCCATCATTGTCATCCAAAAGAACCCTTGTCTCATTAACTTTTTAGCTAGAATGGCGCCATTCATGTGCAGACCACATACACCCTCGTGTACTTCTTTCATTACTCTAGCAGCTTCTGTTTCATCTAGACATATGAGTTTTATCTCATATGAAGTTCTTCTGTGTAATACACCCTGATGTGATGTAAATTTTGATGCCAATTGTCGGATGACTACCTTGTCTTTTTCGACTGCCTTCTTAAGGTAAATTCTCTTTGTAAGGTATTACTGTATATCATAAAACCATGGTTTATTGTCTGCTTTTGCTTATGCTATTCTAAGGCATTTATGGCTAGGTTGCTCTAATTTAAGTAGGATTAGAGGCTTCATAGGCATTTTGGTCGGTCCTTCCCATTCTAATGCTAGGGAAGCGAGTGTGTCTGCCATTTGGTTATGGTTCCTAGAGAGATGGATGAATTTGCATTTTTAGAAAGATAGGGCGAGCTGTTGCATGTGACTTAGATATGGTCTCAAGTGTTGTTCTTTCAGTTCCCATTCTTCTATAGTCTGATTGATTACCAACATGGAATTGCCAAATATTTCGACTTCTGTCACTCCCAGAGCAATTAGAGCTTCCATACCAAGTGCGCATGCCTCGTATTTTGCCTTATTGTTCGTAACCTTGAATGCTAGCTTCTTAGTAATTGGCACCACTTTTCCTTCTGGTGTTAGGAGTATGATCCCAACTACTGCTCCGAATTGGTTGACTACTTCGTCAAAGTACATTCGCCATCCCTGCACCTCGATGGCTGTGCTGAGGTAATTTGGGAAGTCTAGTTGAATTTCTTCTGAATCTGGAATCGGGTTAAGGGCTAAAAATTTTGTGACTACTCTCCCTTTCACTGTCTTCTTAGTCAAATACTACACATCAAATTCTATAAGTAGAATGAGCCACTTGGTGAGTTTTCCCACTAGGGATGGAGCTTCGTAGAGATGCTTCATAAGATCCATTTTGGACACAACTTGAATTTTGTATGATTGGAAGTAGTGTCTGAGCTTCTTCATTGCCCATACCATTGCTAGACATATTTTTTCAACCTGACTGTATTTTTCTTCATAAGGTAGCATTTTCTTACTCAGGTAGTAGACTGTATGTTCTGCTTTCCCTTCTCCCTCTTGGGCTGCATTACACCGATTGCATTCCCTTCAATGGCTAGGTACAAGGTTAATGGCAACCCAAACTTGGGTGGTTTTAGAACCGATGGATTGGCTAGGTAGTTTCTGATCTTGTCGAATGCTTGCTGATACTGTTCGTTCTATACGACTGGCTGATCTTTTCTGAGTAGCTTGAAGATGGGCTCACAAATTGCTCTTAACTTGGCGATGAACCTATTTATGAACTGTAGTTTCCCTAGAAACCCTCTAATTTCTTTCTCTGTTTTTAGCACTAGCATTTCTCTGATTGCTTTTGCTTTGTCTGGATCCACTCGATTCCATTCTGGCTGACAATATACCCCAACATTTTGCCTGAAGTTACCCCGAATACGCACTTATTGGGATTAAGCCTAAGGTTATAGTTTTCAACCCTTTTGAGGAATTTCTTGAGAGCAGCTGGGTGCCCTTCTCTTATTTTTGATTTAACCATCATGTCATCTATATATACCTTGACTTCTTTGTGTATTATGTCATAAAACATGGCTGTTGCCATTCTTTGGTAGGTTGCACCTACATTTTTTAGGCTGAAGGGCATTACTCTGTAGCAATAAATACCCCATTCTATAATGAAGGACATCTTTGCTTTGTCGATGATGGCCATCAAAATCTAATTGTATCTAAAAAATCCATCCATGAAGGAATACATCGCACAGGAGGCAGCGTTGTCAATCAACACATCTATATGAGGCAAGGGGAAGTCATCCTTTGGGCATGCTTTATTTAGATCTCTGTAGTCGACACAAATTCTAACCCTTCCATCTTTCTTTGGTACTGGCATGACATTTACTAACAATTCTGGATAGTCTACGACCTCTAGGAATTTAGCCCCGATCTACTTTTTATTGTCTACTTTTACCAATTGGGCCCATTATGGTCTGAGTCTTCTCAGCTTTTGCTTTACTGGTTTACACCCTCCTTTAGTGGTGATGTAGTGTTGAGCGATGTCTCTATCGATGTCAGACATGTCTTCTTATGTCCAAGTAAATACTTTTCAATATCTTATTAATATTTTTTCAATTTCTCTCCTCTCTTCAGGGGTAACATCTTTCGAAATATGCAAAATGCGTGGTTCATTTTCTATGCCAATGTTAAATGGGTGCATATGGAATGAATGTAAGAAATGCAAGTGTTTTGATCAATGCAATGCACACTACCATCAGAAAAGACATCGAACAAGTAAGCAAAATTTGATTTCATTGCATTAACTTTAGAGTTCATTACATCATTAGTTTCAAATAAATGAAAAAAAGCTAAAGTTCTCTCGATTAACAGGCGCTTCTATCTGTGGATCACCCATTGCTTGTAGGTCTTGTCAGTAAGATCATCCCAATAACTGGTGGTAAAATGATGAATGATTCTCCTTTGCCATATTGTTATGAAATGGTCGATGAATTTTTGAGATAATCTTCCTCCTGAGAAGTCTGCAGGCCTAGATGGCATATGTTCTTTTGCCCCATACTATCTTATTACCAATGTTGGGCAGTAGTGAGGGCATGATTTGAATCCTAGGATTATTACATAGTTCACATATGTGCACAAGGTCACAAGTTCTAGTCTCCACCAAGGGCACCTCTAGGTTATCATCTCTTATGGGGCGCTTTTTATGCTCTCAATCCATTGCTCGGCCAAGATATGTGCTGAGCGTCCACTGATATCTTTGATGTGTCTTTCCTGGTGGTTTCTTGGTTGGTATTTCATCCAATTACTAACATATTTTTCTAGAAGGCTTAGCTTCTCTTGTAGCCAGATCTGAAGTAGCAGGGGACTTCCAACAAAGTTTGAATACTTTCCAGTTCTGTAATCATCCAGGCCCTGAATGGTTTCTGCTAAGATTAGTGGGGAGGGAGTCATTCCACATTCTATGCCTTCGATCACTTAGAGTATCTTATAGTCTCCCAATCCGTCTCGTGACACTGTGAAGTATTAAGTGAAAAGGTAGCAAGTAAGAAGTCGTGTCCACGATAGGCTCTTTGTCGTACAGGCGTTCAAGAGTTGTAGGGGAATTAGTTATTTGTCTGTAGTAACCAACTCATCAAGCTTTTATGGGCTTAGGTCAAAAAGTGTTGATCCAAGCCTAGGATATTTGATATCTTGGTCGATGAAGATTGCCTCTTCAGTTACGGTAGGGGTGCGTCCTACAATGGCACTAAATTTCTCGCATAATGGACACAACTCCATAGCATTGATTCATAACACATGTTTGTATGGATCCCAGAACGACATTACTACATGTAAGAGGTCGTGGTCAAGGCATACATACTGGAAAGTTTTGATGCATAGCATTCCATAGGATTGTAGGCTTTTCCAGTCGGCCTTGTCAAGGTTGTATAGAAAATGTCTAGTAAGACTTTTTTGGGCTTGGAGGTTTTCGACCACGGTGCCATCTTCGAGGAAGCTTTGAATCGTTGCCCTCATTTTTCGCCTGTAAAAGAATACGATTAGCATGTATGCATGACGTGCTCATGCATAGCCTTATTATGATGGATGGAAATGGCTGCAAATGATGTGGTTAGTATATGATGTCTATATGTATGTCATGTATGCATGATTATGTAAGAGATTGTTAGCTTTTCCTGCACAAGGAACAAACCAACCCCAAGCAAGCTCTCGCTTCCAACCTTATCACTCCACGAGGTTATTGAATCTCTTTCCTAGTTGGGTTTTGACTCGATAGTCAGTAGGGGACTATAGTTCCGCTCTCAGACTAGGCTGTTTCGATTTGTATTGATGAGAATCAAGAGGTAAATAAAGAAACGTTGCTCAAATGCTCTCGAGGTAAATATATAATGTCAATGTGAGGACCAGTTGTTGGGTCATAAATGGCATTTATAGTCCTTACATGCTCACGTGTGTAGAGGCTATAGTCAACAAGAGGGGTCCAGTTTCATGTCCCCACATCGATATTCAATACATTTACTAAGAGGCATGAAATTATTATTTGAGAGTTAACAATTTGATTCTTTCAATATAAATGTCTACAATCTAGTCAAATTCGTGACCCATCTATTTAATCTGATAAGGACAAATGGATGACGCTCGTAGGTTCCATCATCAAAAGATATCATTATTTGCCAGTTCTCACAGGCTATTCATACTAAGGTGAATGATTCTTATCATTCCTTGCACATCGGGCTTATGCAAGGTAAATAAGGATCACACAGTCTAAGTGTGAGTAGTCTATGAGAATGGATGTAATAACGTCAATTAATGATGGAAACTAAAAGTGTCATAGCATTTGTGAATGTCAAGTTAGACGGACAGCATCAGGGCTAACATGCAAAGCTTGGTGGGACCCTAGTGGAGATTTCTATTAGTTTATTTACATGGGCTGAGTCGAGGGTATAAGGCTAAGGGCTCCTTTAGCAAGAATGCCCCCCCTATGACTAGGGTTACAGAGTCCGGTCAGTAAGTCTAGCATTCTTTTGATAACCCGGGTTGCGCCCCTTAAGGACTTGGGTCATAGAATCTGGTCAGATGAGTCTGGCGAAACCAAGAGTAAAGGCTAAAGGTGACAAATCCAAATTGGTCACCCTATGACTCGTGTGGAACTATGACCAAGGGTGCACATGTGATTGTGTAGTGCAAATGCAATGGTGGAGGGCTCCACATGATTGAGCATTAAGTAATGAGAAATAGTCATTTTTAAATTGATCTCTCTAACTAAGATCCCCAGTGGAGTCGCCACTCTGAGCGACCTGAGGTTTACGATAAATTTTGAGAGATATGGCAACTTTGCTGAATGGGACATCCGTTCCGTTTATAGGATAGGGATAAATGGTTGGTCTCAGGGGGGATGCTTTGTATTTGGAGTCACCATCTGGTTTTTAAAAAACCAGGAAAAGATGAAAGGGACAGCATCAGGTCACTCAACGAGTATTGTCCCCAGTAGAGATTCTGAGCCTGGGAGATCTCATTTACTTTTTGAATATTTCTCATTTTAATACTTAATATGTGGCTACTGTAGCACCCTAGTTTTGATAATGACAGTTGATATAGATGCATTCACACAAGCATATTGATAATAACAAAAAGTACGAGAAATTTAGCATAATTATTTACAAGGCTTTCCTAGAATACATATGAAAGAGAAAAAAGTGCGAAAATGTAAATCTAGTCCTAATCTAGAATACACCTACAAAACAAAGGTTAACACAACTATGTGCGATTCCATGTATTCATCCACTTATACAACATGTAAGTACAATGAAGATGATTGGTGCATCATGAATGATAAACATATGCATGTAGTTCATGTTCTAACAGGAATTGTTATAAAGCTTTTCTAAATGATGAGATGAGTTGTAAATGATGATTATTGCATCATCAGATTGCAATATCGAAGGTCTAGCTTAGATAAGGAGCTTTCGTGTTTATTGAATGCATATTGATGCAAAATGACAATTAATTATGAGCAAAACAAGGCAGAGATTATTCAATCAGTATGCAAATTGCCAGTCTCATCACATAATCACAACAACTTCTCAACTGCTGGCGGTGGTAAAATAAAATGTAAGATAGTAAAATAAATGTGCAAAAATGATTACTTGGTCCTCAGATTTGAATGAGCTTATTTTTGAGTTTTGAGGCTTTGGCTTTGAGAGATTTTCAAGCTTTCCTCGTCGAGAGGTTGAAACTAATGTGTGTAATGCAAATTCGTATACCTTTGAAGCGTACTTTAACAAAGATGAGGGTGGGTTTGGTGCAAAAGTTGTCTAAAATCTTATAAAAAATGCAGAAAGTGGGCTAAAGGTGTGTGGATTGGGGCTCCTAAGCCTTCAATTTGATAGTGTTTTGGTGTGTGTGTGTCTCTTGCCTCTTTTTTCCTCTGGCTCTTGCCTTGGCTCTGGTCGTTACTCCCTAGGCTCTTGTCTTTTGCTTCTAGGCTCTTGTCTTGTCTTCCTTGGCTCTAACTTTATCAAAATGGGGGGGGGGGGGGTAGAGACCTCTATTTATAGGGAAATATGCCAAAAAAAGTGTGAAAATGCTCGTGATCACGTGCTTGGGACGTGTGATCATGCCCTTGGAATGCGTGATCATGGCCCTGGCGAGCATGATCACACGCAAATTGCGCGTGATCACACGTCCTAAGTGCATGATCATAAGTCCTAGTGTGTGATCACACGCGTCACGTGGCCTTCCCAGGCTCCAATCGTGCTATTTTAGCAATGTTTTTTAGGGTTTTTGGACCTTCCGAACGCGTTTTTGAGGTTCGTTTCATCAAAATTGGCTTCCATTTTCACGCGTGAGCAAGATGTATTTGTGCGTGATCACGCGCTATAATTTTGCTCACATGCTACTTCTCGGGGTTACGCGTACTATTTTGGGGTTGCTTCTGAAAGTTTTAAGGGCCAATGGACGCATTTTTGATGTTCGTTTTATGAAAATCAACTTTTAATTTTCACGAAGTTGAACTTCAGTCTCATGAATCAAACACCAGTCTGATGAGTTGCTTGTTTTGAGCAACATTTGCTTGAAACGAGCGACTTACCACTCCGATTATTCGTATTTCTTGAAATCATAGTGCAACTTAATGATTCGGAGGTTGATTTTGCTCGGTTCAGGCTTTTTTAGATTCTCGGCATGCTTCAGAGGCGGTACGAATGAATAGACACTTGTCATATTCGGAGGGAGGTTTTCATCATTAGACCTTTTTGGGGACAATCAAAATTCGATGTATGACAGTTAGATCGAGACATGATGCTGGTCATGTTAGTTCGGAGCAGCTAGCCTGATGTTTCCTGTTTTACCTTCTTAGCCTGATGCTTTAGGTACTGGTTATCTATAATTGTTACCTATTTTGAAGAACTTGAGAGACTTGTCAAAATACAGTTAAGGTGTGGCTGCTTTTTTCCATATGTATTCTGGCTTGGATGCTGCTTGCAGAGGAGGTTCACAGATATGCAGCCGCTTATTCGTGCTGGATGTGAGTGTGATCTTTTGTCCTTATTGATTATTTTATTGATTTCGGATGTTCTGACTTTTTCTTTTGAAAAATTTGGGCTTATGATGGAGTGCTCCCCCTTCCTACTGTTGATCATTTATTTGAGAGGGGTTTTCCATATCTCTTGCAGTGGATTCGAAAGACCTCTGATTTAATTAAGAGCCCTGTGAAGGCGAGAGATTTCCTGAGATGATTGGCCTAGAGCCAGGTATGATGAATTTCGATATCAGTTTTCTCATTCTTTGATAATCTTTTGCTTATACTACCTATTGGATAGATTCGTGCCCACTGGTGGTTGAAGAGAGAGGACTGGTCGGCTGAGATGGCGTTAGCTTGGCGCCTGACACATAGGAGAGTCTTATTGGCTGGCATTTTTGATAAGAGATGGTACTTGGGCGAGTGAGTCCATCATTGGTGGGATGGACCGTATATAAGGAGAGTCCCTGTTGCTCCCCCTGGTGACATGTTTTGGGGTTGACAGCTCACTAGAGAGGAGCTTGCTAGAGCTAAGAGAGGATATCCTTCTGAGGATCTTTTAGAGGGTTTGCATTTCTCTTATATGTGTACATTGCTCCCATAATTGATCGATGTTATAGTGAGTGTCTATGTCTCTCTAGTTCAACCTCCTCAGAAGGATCCTACACCTCCTTCAGGTTTGAGAGGTGGGACTTCGCGAGCTTCCTAGGGTTATTCTACTTCCAAGGTAGCATCTTCTGATTTGGTATGCTACTTAGCTTTTACATTTTCCTGATTATGTACAAGCATGTAACAAATTTTGTTAGTGATAAGCTACAAATAACATGAGTTAAAATAACTTATCTGCAGTATTGAGGAAGTTGCCAGAAGAGATCAGGTTCTTCTTGCTTTAATGAGGAGAGTATCCCTAGGACAGAGGGAATGACTTATGCTTGTGGTGTGGCATCTAGCAGTATTGCTCTTGGGGACTTGGTGGGCATAGTGCCTCCTATGTTGTTTGGATTGTCAATTACAGGAGTGGGGATGCATTTCCCCTTACCTAAGGCTAGCACACCCTTATCGGATGTAGCACCTGCAGACACTACTCATGTCTGTCTTTTGACTTTGTAGGGTTTTCCCTTTCTTTAATTTGCTTGTTATCTGACTTCTCTACTTTGTAGGTGCCGGTTTCTACTACTCAGTTTTGGTATACTTTTATGATTGGTGTGCATGAGTATTTTATGGAATTTACTAGCGCGCAGAGCATATGTCCTCTTTTATTGACTGTTTATTGTACCTATGTTATGCAAATGCATGAATGTGTGAAAATGCATTTTATGATATTTGTCAAATACAGACCCAACACATTCTTTCTAGTCGTGAATGGGAGAGAGAACGAGCATCCTTGGATGAGCGCGTTTAGCCACTGGAGTAAGAGTTAGGCACTTTTCGAATGGATCAGCATGATCCAGGTGAAGGAGATGCTTGAGTGAATTTAGCTTTTGTTCATGATGGCAACCATGGCCGACGTAGTTGTTTAAGAGGTTAGGTATAGGTTTTTATGCTGTAGTTGCTTGTTGTTGTATCATTTTCCCTAAATTATGGACTCTGGATGTTGTATCTGGGCATCTGTCCCATGTGCTGTACCTCTTTTCTTTTGCTAGTGTTATTGTATTTGATTGACTTGTGTGTTCTATAATATTTATGTTTGTTTGATGACTTTTATTTCATTTACCTCTTTTATTTTATTTTTCCCTTTTTTTGCATAGGATGTCTCCTTTTGGAGCTTTTCATGCCTATCTGGGTGTATTTTTTCTTTTCCCTCTTTTACCTAGGGCATCTCTTTTTAGAGCTTTAAGTGCCTAGCTAGGCTTTTTTTTAGGCACTGACAATAACAACTCACGATTTTTAGAGAAGAAGTTAAGAAACAGATGAGAGCTGTAAGTATGTAATGAAGAAATGCAAATTCTACTTAATTTATTCAATAAATTCAAATGATAATGATGTATTGCATTTTCTCAGATGTACTTTCATGATTTGACAAGCATTCGCATATTTACTGAAAACATTTAAGAAAAGCACAGTTGCATTCGTGCAGATTTTGATTTGACAGTACCCCTGTCCTTAGCTATCCTTTTTAGGTTTTCTAACTAATTATTTTCTCACGGTTTCCCTAACTTTTACCTAGGTTGCCCTTTCGCATTTTCAACCTAGTGGGAAATCCCCTAATTTTTGCCTGAGCATCATTTTTTTGATTTTTAACTTAGCGGGAAATTTTTTTAGTATTTGCCTTAGACATAGCGATCTATGTTGATAGGTTTAGAGAATTCCTTCCCTTCGTATTCCATCAGCTTGGCAGCTCCTCTTGATAGAACAGTTTTCACAAGATATGGGCCTTCCTAGTTTGGCCTGAACTTTCCTCTTGGGTTCAAGAGATTCTGTTTAGCTTGCTTCAGTACCCAATCCCCTGCTTTTATGCTTTTGGGTTTCACTTTCTTGTTGAAAGCCCTAGCCAATCGAGCTTGATACAGTTGTGTATAGTATAGCGCTTTGAGTCTTTGACTGTTCAAAGTAGTGAGGCTATCATACCTTTTCTGAGCCCATTGTGCAGCAGGCAATTCAGATTTGATTACTACTAGTAATGATTTGATCTCTACCTCCATTGGAAGTACCGCTTCAGATCCGTATACTAGTGAAAAAGGAGTGGCCCATGTTGAGGTTCTAACAGTTGTTCAATATCCCCATAAAGCATATGACAGTCTGTCTGACCAATCTCGATAAGTTTGAGTCATTTTTTACAAGATTTTTTTGATATTTTTATTTGCAGCCTCGATCGCTCCATTTGCCTGCGGGATGTAAGGTGAGGATTTTTTATGTTCCACCTTATAGCTCCTTAGCAATTCCCTCACTTTCCCTTGGAACTAAACACTATTGTCTGAGATTATATGGTGGGGAATCATGTATCAATAGAATATATTTTTCTTGATAAACTTTGCTATTTGTTTTGGCCCCAGTCTTGCATATGATTATGCTTCAACCCACTTTGTGAAGTAGTCAATTGCCACTAGGATGAATCTGTGCCCGTTTGAAACTGTTGGGTGTATTTCTCCAATTATGTCTAACCCCCCAGTTAAGAAGGGCCACAAAGAAGAAATAGAGTGTAGCTCTGTTGGGGGAAGATGGCTGATATCTTCGTGAATCTGGCATTTGTGGCACTTTCTTATGAATTTGATGCAATCTTCCATCATCGTTATCCAAAAGAACCCTTATCTCATCAGTTTTCTAGCTAAGATGGCTACATTCATGTGTGGACCACATACACCCTTTTGTACTTCTTCCATTACTTTTGTAGCTTCTTTCTCACTTAGACATCTAAGTTGCATCTCATCTGAAGTCCTTCTATATAATACACCTTGGTGTGTTGTGAATTTTGATGTCAGTTGCTGGATAACTGGTTTATCTTTCTCAGTTGCCTTCTCAAGATAAATCCATTTTGTGAGATATTTCTGAATATCATAGAACTAGGGTTTGTCATCTGCTTTCATTTCTACTACTCTGAGGCATTTGTGATTGGGTTGCTCTGATTTGAGTAGGATTAGAGGCTTCATGGGCATTTTAGCTGGTCCTTCCCATATCGATGCTAGGGAAGCGAGTGCGTCTGCCATTTGGTTATGGTTTCTAAGGAGATGGATGAATTTGCAATTTTAAAAAGATAAGGCAAGTTGTTGCAGGTGACTCAAGTATGGCCTCAAATGTTGCTGTTTCAGTTCCCATTCTTCTATTGTCTGATTGATTACCAACATGGAATCCCTAAATATTTTGACTTCTGTCACTCTCAGAACTATCAAAGCTTCCATGCCAAGTGCACATGCTTCATATTCTGCCTCATTATTTGTAACCCTGAATGCTAGCTTAATAGTGATTGATACCATTTCTCCTTCTAGTGTTAGGAGTATAATCTTGACTCATGCTCTGAATTGATTAACTGCCCCATCAAAGTACATGCGCCATCCCTGCACCTCGATGGCTGTACTGAGGTCATCCGTGAAGTCTAGTTGAACTTCTTTCAAATCTGGGATCGTGTTGAGGGCTAAGAATTCGACAACTGCTCTTTCTTTTATTATCCTTTTAGTCAAATACTATACATCAAATTCTGTCAGTAAGATAAGCCACTTGGCAAGTTTTCCTACTAGGGAAGGAGCTTCGTAGAGATGCTTCATAGGATCCATTTTGGACACAGGTTGGATCTTCTGAGCTTCTTCATTGCCCATACCATTGCTAGGCATATTTGTTCAACTTAACTGTACTTTTCATCATAAGGTAGCTTTTTCTTGCTCAGGTAGTAGACCGCATGTTTTGCTTCCCCTTCTTCCTCTTGGGCTAGCATTGCACCAATCGCATTCACTTCAATGGCTAAGTACAAGGTTAACGGCAACCCTGACTTGGATGGTTTCAAAATTAGTGGATTGGCCAGATAGTTTTTGATCTTGTCAAATGTTGACTGACATTGCTCATTCCATCTGACTGACTGATCTTTTTTAAGTAGCTTAAAAATAGGCTCGCAAACTGATGTTAACTTGGTGATGAACCTGCTTATGAATTGTAGCTTCCCTAGAAACCCTCTAATTTCTTTCTCTGTTTTTGGCACTTGCATTTCTCTAATTACTTTTGCTTTATCTGGATCCACTTTGATTCCATTTTGATTGACGATGTATCCCAATATTTAGCCGAAAGTCACCCCATTTACACACTTCTTCGGATTGAGCCTAAGATTGTACTTTTTGACCCTTCTGAGGAAGTTTTTGAGAGCAGTTGGGTTTCCTTCTCTGGTCTTCAACTTAACCATCATGTCATCTATGTACACTTCTACCTCTTTGTGTATCATGTAATGGAACATTGCTGTTGCCATTCTCTAGTAAGTTGCGCCTGCATTTTTCAAGCTGAAGGGCATTACCCTGTAGTAGTAGGTTCCCTATTATATTATGAAAGACGTCTTTGCTTTGTCAATGATGGCCATTAAAATCTGATTGTATCCAGAGAATCCATCCATGAAGGAATACATTGCACAAGTGGCAGTATTGTCTATTAACACATCTATGTGAGTTAAAGGGAAGTCATCCTTCGGGCATGCTTTGTTTATGTCCCTATAGTCAACACAAATTCTAACTCTTCCGTCTTTCTTTGGTACTAGAGTAACATTTGCTAACCATTCTGGATAGTCTACTATCTCTAAGAATTTAGCTTTGATATGTTTCTTAATGTCTTCTTTTACCAACTAGGCCCATTCTGGTATGAGTCTTCTCAGCTTCTGCTTCACTAGTTTACACCCTTCTTTTGTGGGAATGTAGTGTTGAGTGATGCCCCTGTTGATGCCGGGCATGTCTTCATATGTCCAAGCAAATAATTTATAATAATTTATTAATATTTTTTCAATTTCTCTCCTCTCTTCAGGGGTAATGTCTTTCAAAATATGCAAAATGCGTGGTTCATTTTCTGTGAAAATGTTAAATGGTTCAGTGCATATAGAATGAATGTCAAATACGCAAGTATTTTGATCAATACAATGCACACTACCATCAGAAAAGTCATCGAACAAGTAAGCAAAATCTGATTTCATTGCATTAACTTTAGAGTTCATTACATCACCGATTTCAAATAAAGAAAAAGTAAAAGTAGGCTAATATTCTCTGGATCAGTTATCTAACAAACGATTTTATCTATAAATTACCCACTGCTTGTAGGTCTTATCGATGGTATTGTCCCAGTCATTGGTGGTAAAGTGATGAATGATTCTTCTTCTCTATGTTGTCCTGAAGTGATCGACGAATCTTTGAGATATTCAGCCACCTGAAAAATCTGTAGGCCCGGATGGCATATATTGTTTCACCCCATACTATCTTGTCATCAATACCATATAATAGTGGGTGCATGATCTGAATTCTAAGATCATTATACAATTCACATATGTGCATAAGGTCACATGTTCCAACCTCCACCAGGGACACCTCCAGGTTATCTGCTCTTTTGGAGTATTTTTCATACACTTTGTCCATTCTTTGGCCAAGATGTGTGCTAAACGGCCACTAATGTTTGATGTGCCTTTCTTTGTGGTTCCTTTGTTGATATTTCATCTAGTTACTAGTGGGTTTTTCCAGGAGGCTTAGCTTTTCTTATAACCAGATCTAAAGCAACAAAGGGCTTTTAGTAAAATTTGAATGCTTTCTAGTTCTGCAATCATCCAAGCCTTGAATGGTTTCGGCCAAAATTTGTGGGAAGGGAGTCATTCCACATTCTATGCCCTCAATGACTTAGAGTATCTTGTAATCTCCCAACCCATCATGTGACACTGTGAGGTACTGGGTGAAGAGATAACAAGTAAGGAGTCGTGCCCACGGTAAGCTTCCAACTTTCTTAATAGTACAGGCACCTAGGAGTTGTATAGGAATCAATCATTTGTCTATAGTAACTAGTTCATTAAGCTTTTATGGGCTCAAGTCAAGTAGTGCTAATCCGAGCCCAAGATATTTGATATCTTGATCGATAAAGACTGCTTCTTCAGTTTTGGCAGGGATACGTCCTACTATGGCACTAAACTCCTTATATAATGGGCATAGTTCCATAGTATTGAATTAGAATACATGCTCATATGGATCCCAAAATGATATTGCTACATGTACGAGGTCATGATCGAGGTGTACATGCTGAAACATTTTAATGCACAACATTCCATAGGATTGTAGGCTTTTCCAGTCAGCCTTATTAAGATTGTGGAGGAAATGTTTAGTGAGACTTGTTTGGGCTTGGAGGTTCTCGACAATGATGCCATCTTTGAGGAAACCTTGAATTGTTGCTCTCATTCTCATATAATTATGTCGGGAAGACTCAGACTTATGATCACTCATATTGGGATCTTGTATACTGCACATTAGTGAGATAGAATAAATAAAGGATGAATAATGCATGCATGGAATGTGCCTGCAAAAGAATACGATTAGTATGTATGCGTGACGTGCTCATGCATAGTTTTATTATGATAGATGCAAATGGCTGCAAAAAATGTGGCTAGTGTATACTGCCTATATGTATGTCATGTATGCATGATTATATAGGAGATTGTTAGCTTTTCCTGGACAAGGAACAAACCATTCATAAGCAAGCTCTTGCTTCCAACCTTATCGCTCCATGGGGTTATCAAATCTCTTTCCTAGGTGGGCCTTGACTCGATAGTCAACAGGGACTATGGTTTCGCTCTCAGACTAGGCTATTTCAATTTATATTGATTAGAACCAAAAGGTAAACTAAGGAACAATTCTTAAATGCGCTCGAGGCAATCACACAATGTTAATGTGGGGACCAGTTGTTGGGTCACAAATGACGTCTATAGTCCATATGCACTTGCATGGGCTATAGCCAACAAAAGGGGTTTAATTTTGCGTCCCTGCATCGATATTCTATATGTGTACCTAGAGGCACAAAAGTATTGTTTGATAGTTTACAATTTGATTCTTTCAACATAAATGTCTGCAATCTAGTCGAATTTCTGACCCATTTATTTGATCTGATAAGGACAAATGGACGACGCTTATAGGTTCCATCATTAAAAGATGTCACTATTTGCCAGTTTTCACAGGCTATTCATACTGAGGTGGACAATTCTTATCACTTCTTACACGTCGGGCTTGTGCAAGGTAAATAAGGATCATAAAGTCTAAGTGTGAGCAGTCTGTGAGAGCAGGTGTAATGGCGTCAATCGGTGATAGAAACTAAAAGCATCATAGCACTTATGAATGTCAAGTCAAACGGATAGCATCAGGGCTAGCATGCAAAGCTTGGTGGGATCCTAGTGGAGATTTCTATTGGTTTAGTTATATAGGCTGAGTTGAGGGTATAAAGGCTAAGGGCTCTTTTGGCGAGAATGCCCCCCCCTATGACTAAGGTTATGGACTCCAGTCAGTGAGTCTAGCATTCTTTTGATAACTCAGGTCGCCCCCCTTAAGGACTTGGGTCACAGGCTCTGGTCAGATGAGTCTGGCGAAACCACGAGTAAAGGCTAAAGGTGAAAAATCTGAATTGGTCACCCTATGACTTGTGTGGAATCATAGTGGATCACTTTCCGTCATCATCGGCTAATTGGGACCGAGAATGCAAGTGTGATTGTGTAGTGCAAATGCAGTGGTGAAGGTCTCCAAATGATTGAGTATTAAATAATGAGAAATAGTCATTTTTGACATGATGTCTCTAACTAGAGTCCTCAGTGGAGTCGCCACTGTGAGTGACTTAATTATTTATGCTGGCTGTTTTTGAGACAACTTTACCGAATGGGACATTTATTCTGTTTATGGGGCCGGGACAAAGGTTGGTCTCGGGGGGGACGCGAGACGCTTTGTGTTTATGGAGTCACCACCTGATTTTTAGAAAATTAGGAAAAGTTGAAAAGGACAACATTGGGTCACTTAATGAGTATCATCCCCAGCAGAGTTCTAGGTTTAGGAGATCGCATATACTTTTGACTATTTATCATTATAATACTCGATACATGGCTACGGCAACACCCTAGTTTCAGTAATGATAGTTTATATATGCACATTCATACAAGCACATTGATAATAATGGAAAATAAAGGAGGGTAAGTATGATTATTTACAGGGCTTTTCTAGCAAATACATTCAAAAAGGAAAAAAAGGGTGCGAAAATGTAAATCTAATCCTAATATAAAAATATGCCTGCAAAACAGAGGTTAGCATAACTATGTGCGATTCCATCCATTCATCCACTCGGATAACAAGTAAGCAGGGAATACTCACTTAATTAAAAGAGCAAATATAGGCATAACCATGTGCATTTGCAGGAATTATTATAAAATATTTCTAAATAGTAGAGAAATGAAAGATGCATGATTGCATCATTGGACCATGAAATGGAGGCTCTAGCTCATAAATGTGAACTTTCAGTAAGCACCCAATTTCGGAATAGTAGTGCAGATGCGACAGAGGATCCAATGATGATAATTTGTTATAATTAGATCCTTAGAATTTTGAATTTTGAATTTCAGGGCTAAATTGCATTTTGAAGGACTCAATTGCAACATTTTCAATTACTTTTGTGGGCCAATTTATAAATAAAAAAGGATGAAAAGGGCGGGTTGAAGTGTAAATTTTGGATCAGAATCATGTAATTCCGATTGGAATTCCATATTTTTAATGTAAAATATGGAATTATGATCAGAATTCCACATTTTTAGATCGAAAATATGGAATTCCGATCGAAATTCCACAATTTTTGATCGAAAATATAGAATTCCAATCGAAATTTTGAAATATGATTCCGATCAAAATTCGAAACTATGGAATTTTGATTGGAATTCCACATTTTTGATCGGAAGTGCATTTGCAGGAATTATAGTAGAGAAATAACGAAAGATGTATGATTGCATCATTGGACCATGAAATGGAGGCTCTAGCTCGGAAATGTGAACTTTCTATAATCACCAAATTTCAGGATAGCAATGCAGATGCGACAGAGGATCCGATGATGATAATTAATTATAAATAGATCCTTAGAATTTCAAATTTTAAATTTTAGGGCTAAATTGCAAGGTTTTTAAGGACTCAATTGCAATATTTACAATTACTTTTGTGGGTCAATTTATAAATAAAAAAGGATGAAAAGGGCAGGCTGAAGTGTAAATTCTAGATCAAAATCATGTAATTATAATTGGAATTACATATTTTTGATCGGAAATGCACAATTTCGGTCGAAATTGCACACCTCCGACCGAACACCATCACTCAATTTTTAATTTTTGAAATGATTTCTTTAAATTCTCATTGGTAAAAAAAAGTAAAAGATAAATAAGCCTAATTGATATTTTTTTATTAGTCCGTATGTTTTAAATTTAAATAAAAGATTTTATCCTGTTAGTTTTTGGAGATAATGAGAGGAAATTATCCTTTCCGGCTAACAACTTAACCTACATTCGTTTAAGTTAAAAAGAAGGATGGAAGGTTTCAGGGAAGGATGGAGAAGGCAGAAAAAAAAAGGAAAGAGAATGCGAAAAAATTGACAGAAGAACTCATAGAAAGCTTTGCAAAATATTTCTTTACATTTTTTAAAGAATGTAAAAAAGCCCTTAAGAAGTGAAATAAAATTCTACGGATTCCATACCAAAAACGGGGATTAAATCCACTATGAGGAATAATCAAACAACATATGCATTACATCCTGCTCCTTCTTCTCCTTTGTTCTTCATTTTTCTTTATTTTATTTAATTTTTATTTTCTTGACTTTATTTTATTTTAATCATTCTTCTTCTTTGTTATTCATTTTTCTTCATTTTATTTTATTTATTTATTCTTCTAATCACATTTTTATTGTTTTCTATGTGTTTTCTTTTCCTGACTATAGAGATGAAAATCCCAGAGAAGATGTAGTTGATAAAATACCCGTGAAGATCTATAGAATGCTATGGATTTTAATTCTGCAGTTATTTCATATTAGGTTTTATTTTTTTATTATCATTTTTGTATTCTTTTGTATTTTGCATATTTATTTAGTTTATTTAGGTATGTAATTAATTAATTTATATGTATGTTTGCATGTAAATAAATTTAGGGTTAAAAATCACAGAATGTTTGATTTGTTATTTATTTATTTATTTATTTGGGCTTGTTTGTGCTTTTATTCGTTTTGGGTCCCAAGCCCACGTTAGGATTAACATAATTAATTAATAGGCTTTTAAATTTGGTTTTAAGTTTCAATTAACTTTAAAATCAATTTAGGCCCATTTAGATTAATTAGATTTAGGACCACTTTCAGTTAATTAAAATTAATTTAGATCTAACCAAGCCCATTAAAGCATTTCTTTTAAAAATAAATAGATTTAGGATCACTTCATTTAATTTAAAATTAATTAGAATTAGGCCCATTAATTTAAGCTCAATCAAATTCATTTCCTTAAAATAGTAGACTTAAGCTCATTTTCTTTAGAATTAAAAATAATAGATTTAAGCTCACTAATGTAATTAAAATATAGGCCCACCTTTAGTTTCATTACATTTTGTAAATAAAATATGTAGATTTAGCTAACTTAAAATTAAAATTAAATGTAGTTTAGAATTAGGGACGCTGCACCTTGAATGCATTTTTATGTGCTTTTTCATGGATTGGTTGCCTTAGGGTTAGATGGATGTTCAATTAGGGTTCAATGAAATTGCATGTAATTAGGGAATAAGATAGTAATTCATAAACTAATTTTAAAGAATACGAGACTAAAAGAAGTTGGTATTCCATTCCCAGAATTTCCTGGTTGTGGTGCTAACTCTCTTTTAGAGAATTGAGTTACCACCACCTATGATTTGTCCCAGTTATTACCCTAGGCGGCGACTCCTCATCTCCATACTATGTCTTTGTAATATAGTAGTATGTTCCTTGGAGTCTTGAGCTCAAACAGTTTCGCAGTTATAATATATTTGGAAGCGTGCTAAATCCCGTCGTTTATAATGGGGACTCCACTAGGGATAAGAGATACATATTCTATTTGTGTTCTTTAGAATTATTTTATTAATTATTATTTTATTCTTGCATTCATTTCTACATGTCCCTATTCAACTGATGGCGTTGGTTTATAGTCCCTTGATTCCATTAGCTTAATAAGATTATAAATTGGCTAATCATCACTCTTAGCCTTAACTCGGTTCAAGAGAGATTACCGGGCTCATTTGACCAGAGTTTATAACCCAAGTCTTAAAGTGGGGTAGTCTTCTCTTGAGTTTACAAAGGATGTCGGGCCCCTCTGACCTTGGCCTGTAACTCAAGTCTTAAAGGAGGGCATCTTGCTGAGAGGACCTTAACTTTTCCACCGGATTGAGCACATGTAGTGACCTAGTAACATCCCCTAGGATTACCCAAATTGCTTGTGTATGTTGCCATGAGGTATTTCTATCTATAAAAGCCTAAGCCCATACTTTAGAAGCCCATTCGGGTTAATAAAGATTGGACTACACTTTTATACCTAGAATTGTTGTTTCTATGCTTTTACGGCTTTGAGATTTTTGGCATGTACGTCGGTTCTTGATATTCCCTGTTGATATTAAGGCCAAGACAAAAAATTCTAGGAAAAGAGACTCGCCATTGAATACGTGTGTGGGAGAAATAAGGTTCGAAGGATGTATGTTGTACATTTGATGCTTGATACTTGTTACTTGCTACTTGTTACATAGCACGTGCATTATGCATACATGCATTTCATGCATCATACTGACACCTTGTTTTACAGCCATCATAGATTCATCTGAGTCATCCTTTGTTTAGAAATGGAGAGCTGACAAACTAAAAAAGAACAACTTTAAGTCCACAGTCGATAGCAGAAGAGATCTTTAGCAGATTAGAGGAAAGTCCTATCAATCCACTTTACCTAAAAGCGCCACTGATGCTAGCTCCAACCAAGCAAATAGAAGAAATGGAACAACAACAAGGAGGAAACTAGACCCTAGAGGACATTAAGGGAGCTTTGATGGATGACATGAGAGATATGATTCAAGATGAACTGAGACAAGCCCTAGCTGGATTAACGCCACCTCCTCCTACTGCACCTATGCCTATGGTATCATCTGTTGCTGATCCATAAGCTGCAGATGATCCAAATGCGAATAATGTTGGGGGCAACCCTTGAATGCTACTAGGAAGATGCCTATTGTAAACGTGAAAGTTGAAGATATGGAAAATTATATGGTTGAGAAGGCTAAGAAAGAATCACTTGAGCTGGTTCAGGAACTTGAGTCCAAGCAAATGCTAACATTGGCCCAAAAAATGGCTAAAGTGGAGGAACTAATAAGAAGACAAGGCATGGGGTGTGCATTTGACTTCGATGACATAATGTGTATGGGGAGTGACAAGCACACTGACAAGTTAAAAATGCCCTAGTTTCAGAAATTCAATGGTTCTGGAGATCCAAGGATTCACTTGGGTCAATATACAATAACTATGAACACCACCAAAGCTCCATTATCTGTTGGGACAAAGTTATTTGTACTGTCTTCAGAAGGTATGGCCATGAACTGGTACCATAGGTTGGAAAAATCAATTTGAGCTTATTAGAAAGAATTGTGCACAACTTTCTTATAGCAGTATGTGTCTAATACCAAGTTAGAGGTGTCTATCAGGGATTTGGAGATGAATAAGCAGAAGCCAAATGAATTATTCTCAGACTTTCTAACAAGGTTCATGAACAAGGCAGGGCTAATGAAGAATAAGCTAGCTAAGAAGGATCAGGTGAGGATGATTATAAGGAATGTGTTGTCCAACCTAATGGAAAGACTACAAATGATGAACCCTAAGACACTTGAGGACTTGTATGACGACGGTTTGCAAGCTAAGGAAATTGAGAGTATGATATATGACAATAAAGGAGAGGTGATCAAAGAAGTCCCCGAGGAAATGCAAGAATAGTTATTATGTCTGCCATATGAAGGAGAGCCACCATAAGGCTTAGCATCCATAGCATATAGAATTACAAATATTTTGTTAATATTTTCTTTTAATAACATTTCAAATTCTTAAGAACTTTTTGTTTTAATGATCGATGATATGAATTCCAGTTTGGCTTACTTATGTGATGTGCATCCTGATGGTACTATGCATTATAATATTGATCATATATGCATGTTTGATATAAATTCAATTTAATTATATTCATTCATTATGGGCACAAATGCAAATTCAAAGAACATTCATGCATCACATAATGTAACTCCTGAAGAGAGGAGAAATTGAGAGAAAGAAAAAGAGAAAAAAATTGGTAGTATTTGCTTGATCTTATAAAGACATGCACGGGCCAAAAAATAAAGAATTGCATAACACTTCATTCCCATTTATTCCAAAAGTAAGGTCAGTTGGGCAGAAGCTTTCACGACTTAAATCGGAATGAGTAGGAAAGAATGATAAAGCCAATTGCATTGCATGGAAACTGGGGGCAAAAATAATGCCCAAGTTTATAAAGAAAATGATAATCTATAGTTCTAGGCAAAGACAACAGCTTTATTACAAAAATATAAGATCGACATCCCAAGTCTCCATTATACTAACCTCAGGCAAGCAAGCAGAGCAACTGAAATAACTAATAAGAATGTCATGAAAATCCTTTTGAAAATCAAACTGAGTATCTTTCATTTGCTTTATAAAGATATTGGACTGTGTGTGCTTCAACAGAAGAAGTATCTTTTTCACTTGTGTATGGAACTGAAGCAACAGTGTTACCAATAGAAAATTAAGTCTTTGAAAAAGAAGAGATGTTTCATTCCACATTCAAGAGAATTAATGAAAGATAATTAAGACATTCAACAAGAAAGTCGAGCTTGAAAAAAATGAAGGTTGGAGATATAGTTTTAAAACAAGCAAAGGCTTATGGTGTTAGATCCAAGAGTAAAGTTCAGGCTAAACTAGAAAAAAAACCCCTATTTGGTGAGACAAATTCTACCAAGGGTGCTGCAATGGTATCAGATTTAGAAGATAATAAGTTCATGGAGCCTATCAATTGGGATTATCTCAAGAAATACTTCCTTTAAAAAAGTGAATAAAAAATGAAAAATAAAAATAAAAATAAAGAAGTAAAAGTCCACTGGCTAGAAAACTTGAAAAGGTTGGTCAGGTAAAAATTAGGACATTCCCATTGTCTAGAAAACCAGCAAAGGGCTGGTAGGCAAAATAAGGAAAAATAAAAAAAAGATCCCACTGATTAGAAAACCCATAAAGGGCTAGTCAAACAAAAATTAGGGAAATAAAAGTAAGAGAAAAATATTCAGTTAGAAATTTCGAAAGGACTAGCTGATAACAGGAGTTATGTCATGTGATGTAGTGAATGTGCTCATTTTTGCCTAAATTAATGAATAAAGTTGAATTTGAAATTTTTTTTCAAATATTGCATATTCATCCTTATTACACTGCATAATTATTTGATTGGAAAGACATAACATAATGAAAGCTAAAATTCAGAGCTATGAGATCATTATTCTAGTTGTATTTTCTCTTCACATCATCCCTTTATGATTTTTCTTGACCATAACTGAATGGGTTGGTAAGTCAGAGGATCAATAAAAGCAATGAGTTGATTGAGCTTCCTCTACAACCAAAAACAAAGGAAAATTTAAGCCAGCTAAGTTGAAAACCCATAAGGGTAACTTAGGCAAAGTTATGGCAAGCCTGCTAAGTCAAAAACCCGTAAGGGCAACTTAGGCAAAAGTTAAGGCAAGCCTACTAAGTTGAAAACCTGAAAGAGCAGCTTAGGCAAAAATAAGGGCATAAAAAAGAAAAATTAAAAAAGAAAAAGAAAAGAGAAGAAAAAAGGAAAAGAGTATCATTTCTCTAAATAAAAAGAAGAATGCTAGCAAATTATTTAGGAATTTAGTTAGAATAAGAGTCATGAGTTTGACTCTATTCTTCAAGAAAATTGATGATCTTAGTGTCATAATCTCTATTAGAAACTAGGGGGCAAAATGTAGCTCTGAGGGCAATTTGGGGCAAAACAGTGAATCTGCATTCAAAGACTAGAGATGGAACACTGAAGTATGAGAATAAGCAAAAGGATTTTAGGGTAAAAAGAAATAAACAACAAGAGCAATAGTAAAAAAGGTTCAACAATCAATCATGAGCTCTAGTGTTAGGCCATGGACTCCACCTGTTAGCTTAATCATATGTCCAACAAACTGTATCAAAAGCTTTAGCACCAGAAGTATCAAAATCGAAGCATCCAATGCTCAAATTTGAAAGTTGTTAATGAAGCTCCTCGTTGTCACACTCCAAACAAAAGGACTTGTCAGGATCTTGTATATCATACATAGCATGCATACACTTGCATACATTTGTTATGAAATACTTGCTTTGCATAATAAAAGTCTTTGATCCTAGATAATATTGTATAAATATTATGCTAATCTGTAAAAGTGCAGGAAAGTAGCCAGTATATTCACATATGAAGCATCTGAAGGAGAGAAAGTAGGAGAAGTGATATTATTAAGATGAACTTGATGTTCAACGGGACTCTGAAAGGGAGGAGCCCAATAAATTACAAATCGATCCAATAAGGAGATACATTTGATGATAGCACTTGCAAAAGCCTCATTTTGGGTAACCTCAAAGAAGATGGATAAGAGGCTCAAATTCCTCAGACTCAGCATTCACCTCTAAAGCTTCATCTAGAATATCACCTAGAGCTTCAGCAAGAGGATAACCTACTCCCACATGTTGAAAAGCAAAAGACAGTTAATAATGTGAGGAGTAACAGAAAAAAAGTGATGAAGAGCATACCTTAGATAGATCAATAAGGATTTGCTCTAAGAGATACTCCTGAACGACAGCTACAACATTGCTTAAGCAAAGATAAAGCATCAAATCCATGGAGAGCCTCTCTCAATCAGAATAAAACTCCATGACATTAGGACCGGCATTGGGTGCAGGGTGCAGTGCCGCCTAGAAGGTCCTGCAAACCAATGACACATACACTCTCCAAGATACCACATCTTGCAACCATATACAAGAAGCAAAACTCTCATAACCTCAAGTTTGGTAGCAGTAATCATGAAATCATATCGCTGAACATCTTCGACACAATCTAGCCAATCAAACTTCACCTACAATTTTTTATATTTAATTAGTTAAATTCTATTTAATGTTTACAATTTATGAAATGCTAATAATTTCATTTTCTTTTCTTACTAGGTCCCACTCCAAAGTGTTTAGTTGTTCTCGATAAGTTTGGAGATTATGCCTAATGTTAGAAAGTCAAGAATGGCCCCATCTCTATATAAGTGGAAAGCTCTTATTGAGGCTAACAACATTAAAGCCTCAAATCACTTCAATCTCGATACTCCAAAACTGTAAGAAAAATGATCAAGACAAGACAAAAGAATTATAGATGAAAGAAAATTAAGAGATGTAAGGGAACACATATGTAAGATCTGTCAGAAGCCATGCATAGTGATTGCGTCTCTACAAACTATTTCAAGTCTATCGTATAGATAGGTGCGTGCTGCAGAACCCCAATCAAATATGGTGACTCGGTCAAAGTCATAAAGAAGACCAATGAGTTGCAATGTTGACCTCGTGACCGGTCTCACAAAATAAGGTGGTACCTAGCAATATCAAGAGAAAACACCTCGCCTTCTGGATGATCTGACGAGGAGTGGTAGTGGACAGTTGCCTAAAGCTTTGGACAAGAGAAAATAGCACGACATTCTTTCGATTCTTCCATGTCGACACAAATCATAATAAGTCATGAACATACTAGTTCCTAGCAACCTCAAACAGATTGCAGTAGCTAATATCAAAAGGAACCCGAGTACCTCCAAAAGTAATCCTGGTGATAGCTGAGAAGCTCATTGGTGATATAGTCAGCTCACCCACTTATGCGTGGAAAGTGTGGGTGGTATCCATCTACCTCTTAATCAGCGCGAAAAGAGAATAATGGTCTGATCTCCCTCGCTCAGTAGGCAAAGCAGCAATAAAATGTCTAAAGTCAAATGCCCAGATATATCGAGTCACCTGCTCAGGAAGGCCATTGAAAAGTTCTCGAGCCCAGTGAAAGCAACCCGAAAATTATTTTCTTCTCTAAAATCCCTCATTTTATTTTACTTTGCATTTTTAATTGCATCTTACTTTATTTTATTATTTTCTTTGTTTACTAAAAAAACTTGAAATTTTGATTTTTTTTAGAATTTGAAAAATAATCAAACACTAGATTTTTGATTGGAATTAGATTTTTTATCGAAAATCTATAATTTTGATCGGTAATTTAGAATTTTGATCGAGAATATTAACTCCGGATCGATTTTACATGCCACTCAGCTTTGATTTTCATGATTAATTCCTACTTTTTCCACTAAAATTTTTATTTTTATTTTCATGATTTATTTTGCCAATCAATAAAATTATTCTTTATTTTTATTGACATGCATGTTTAATTTGTGCATTATTCTCTCTAGTTTTAATCACTAATTAAACAGAATAAAATTAAATTTTGCAAAAATAAAAGCAGAAGAAGTAGAGCTTACCTCATCACCGGCATTTGAGCACCGGTGTAAGTCCAATCGGGTTAGAGGAAGTAGAGTTGCATCTTCATTCAAGCCTAAATTATTTTGAGGAAAATATGGGGCCAAGATATGTGGATCTGCTAGAACATTAGCTCTTCCACATGGTCTACATGGTGGGTGAGCCATAGGATCAGATGGATCCAAAATCTGATGTCAGATGAAGAAGTAATTGAAAAAAGAAAAATAAAAATTTAAGTGAAAGTGAAAGGAAGTGAAAAGAGAAAGAAAGAAAAGAAAAAGATAATGATCGAGGAAAGAAGAAGTTGACAAGGATATAATAAAGTGGAAAATATTCACTTTAGTCCACTAAGTTTGTTTGCATTCAAGTCCAACAGTTTTTCTTGCAATTTAGTCCTAAATTGTAATTTAATTAGGAATTAATTCCTAATTAAAGTCAGAAAACCATACAATCATTGGCATAATTTAATAATTCTATGAATTATTAAATTATTAGCATGAATGCACAATTAATCAGCATAAAAATTTTTAAAATCAGTCTGCACAAGATTTAATTTTTGCATGCATTGCATGTGAAATTTTCAATTTCATGCTACATCATAGCTATAACAAAATTTTCAGTTTCACTTTGTTATACGCTATACGATAGCTATAACTCAAATTTTAATTTCATTTACATTATATGCTACACAGTAGCTATAAAACCAGGTTTCACTTCGTTATATACTACACAGTAGCTATAACAACATTTTAAATTTCACTTTTGTTAGACACTACATAGTAGTTATAACGAGAGTTCAAAATCTCTTACTAGACACTTCATACAACCTATAATAAGATCATGGTTTGCTAGACACTACACAATAGTTGTAGCATCACTTCGCTAGGTATCCCAAAGGGAATATAGCGAAATTTATCACATAACTAGACGTCCCACAGGGAATACAATTAATTTCTTTAAATCAATTCACTAGATGTCTCACAGGGAATATAACGAAATTTATCATATAGCTAGACGTCCCACAGGGAATATAGGTAATTTCACCTCACTAGACATCCCACAAGGAATATAGTGTAGTCAGCTAGACACTACAAGGTAGCATCACTGTTAGACGCTCCATAGGAACTATAGCGCATCTTCTAAATCACTTTTTTCATTAGACATCCCATAGAGATCATAGTGAAATTTGCTCTAGCATTTTGCATTATGTTATACAATATAAGTATCAACTACAAACATAAGTCTCAAGATGCATAGGTAAGTATCCTAACTCCTTATCTTTGAAATCGTGTGCTTATTTGCTTTGCCGCAATTTGTCAAGCAAATAGCGATAAAGGGGGGCAACTGTAAGCACCCAATTTCAAGATAGCAGTGCAAATGTGACAGATGATCCAATGATGATAATTCGTTATAAATAAATCCTTAGAATTTTGAATTTCATGGCTAAATTGCAAGGTTTTGAAGGACTCAATTGCAACATTTTCAATTACTTTTGTGGGTCAATTTATAAATAAAAAAGGATGAAAAGGGCGGGCTGAAGTGTAAATTCCGGATCGAAAATATATAATTCCAACTGGAATTACATATTTCCTATTGGAAATATGGAATTTCTATCAGAATTCCACATTTCCATTCGAAAATGCACAATTCCGGTCGGAATTGCTCACCACCGACCAGACTTCGTCACTCAATTTTTAATTTTTGAAATGATTTCTTTAAATTCTCATTGGTAAAAAAAGTAAAAGATAAATAAGCCTAATTGATTTTTTTATCAGTCCGTATGTTTTGAATTTAAATAAAAGATTTTATCTTGTTAGTTTTTGGAGATAATGAGAGGAAATTATCCTCTCCTGTTAACAACTTATCCTATGTTAGTTTAAGTTAAAAAGAGGGATGGAAGGTTTCAGGGGAGGATGGAGAAGGCAAAAAAAAAAAAGAGAGAGAACACGAAAAAAATTGAGAGAAGAACTCACAGAAAGCTTTGTGAAAAATTGCTTTACATTTTTTAAAGAACATAGAAAAGCCCTTGAGAAGAGAAATTAAATTCTATGGATTCTATACCAAAAATGGGGATTAAATCCACTATGAGGAGTAATCAAAGGTATCTCATTTCATCTCGCTCCTTCTTCTTCTTTGTTCTTTATTTTATTTTATTTTCTTTACCTTTATTTTATTTTAATCCTTCTTCTTTTTTGTTCTTCATTTTTCTTTATTTTATTTTCTTTATTTGTTCTTCTAATCACTTTTTTATTGTTTTCTTTGTGTTTCCTTTTCCTGAT
>CATIWM010453999.1:0-15369 GCA_949671775.1 Mallotus repandus
AAAAATAAAATAAATTACCTTAATTTTATTTTTTTATCATAATTTTTTAGTTATAATAAAATTTGTTTTTAGAATTATTAAATTAATTTTTTTAAATAAAAAATATTAAATTAGTATTGAAATATGCATAATAGTATTTTAGTTAAAAAAACAATATTAAGTAATAACTATAATTTTTTTATTTTTTATTTTTTAGAAAAAATATTTTGAGTGATTTAAGGTAGAAAAATACGTAATATATATAATTTTAGAATTTGAGTAGTATGAAAATATGTATAATAGTATTTTAGTTAAAAAATAATACTAAATAACTATTAAAAATATTTTATTTTTAATAAAAAATTAGAATTTTTAATAGTTTAACACATTAACTTTTTAAATAAATATTCAAATATAAAGATAAACACTTATTAAATTTTTGACTTAATGATTTTAGGACTCATAATTTAATATATATAGATTAGGGCAACAATGTCAGCTTGATGATAATAATATGCAAGGAATAAGTAAAAGAATGGGCAGCTAAGGCAGCTCTAGCTAATACCCTTCCTCCGACTTGGGTCTGTAATATTCCGAATGCTCTTTCTTCTCTTTTATAATATAGATGCTGTTTGCTTGACCAAAAAAAAAAAAAAAAGTAAAAGAATGGCAGCCATGAAATTAATGTGTCCTAAAAATCTTCATACTATACTCTTTTAGCATTCTAGCTAGTAACGCTACTTATGAATCTACCCGGTTTATAATTATTCAGGCAATTATTAACTGGATAAGATCATGAATATATTTATATACACATGACTATAAATTAATGATGTGGGATCTCGAAGGACCCGTCTCAATCCGACCAAATCTAGAAGAAACAGTAAGTTTTCTGTTCCAAAAAAAAAATTGGCTTATAATTGGATTAATTAAAATTTAATAAATTATAAATATTAATAATTTACATAAAAAAATGAAATTGTCAATAACAAGAAACTATAAAATAATTATTTTTTATTTTTATAATTATATATTATTCTAATTTAGTGGTAGAATAAAGTGAAATGATTTTAAAAATAAACGAGAAAATTTAAATATTATGAAATTTTCTTTCCAATAAAAAAAATTATAAGTGCCCACTCGACAAAATTGTTACAAGGTACAATGAACACAAATCACAATTGCAGAATAAAATAAAAGAGAGAATATGGAGAATATTTACCTTCAAAAGAATATGATTCAAGCATTTTTATATCTTATTAATATAATACATAGTTATGTACAAATTAATTTTCTTGAATTGGCTTTTGGAATGTGTTAAACCATACTTTTGTAACATCTGAATGCAAATTGCAATATTCCCTTAGACACTAAGGATTTGTTTTGTAAATAAATTCACATTATTTGTAAATAAATTCTTTAATATGCAAATAGTAAAATTAGTTTGATTCAGCTGTTACTCCTAAGTAATTTTATAAATTTACTAAATTGAAATTCTAATTAAATTTTATTAGAAATTTATTTAATTCAGACATATAAGATTTAAATTTATAAATAAATTTTTGTAAAATTTTAATAATTTATTTATACCAATTATACATTACGAATTTTAAAAATTAATGTCACGCTATTGATAGTTTAATAAATGAATGATTGTTTTATAATATATATGATTAATTGTACAAATTTTAACAATTATTTTAATTTGTAAAATGTTTTGAAAATCCCACAGATTATGAAGAGACTCCATATTTTCAGCATTAGATGTGATTTCTCAAGTAATCCTTGAATTGGTAAAATTTATATTCTATAAATATTGAGATTAGCCGGTAAAAAGTTAATATCGCTTAAGTCATATTTTAGGTTCAAATTTTAATATATGACTGTCAATAAATTTTTATCATTCTTATAATATTGTTCAAATTAATTAAAGTTTAATAGACTTTAATACTAATATTTAAAAAAAAAATTAATATTCTAAAAGAAAATTGGAATAATTGAAATAAGGCACCTGCACCAAAGATGATAACAATTAAATTGGAAGCAGCAGCAATTTAGGGGGTGGTGCTGCAACCCATGAGCGGTCCAGCCTTATTAGAATTGTTGAATTATTTTGCTCGCTGTTAATTCCATCTTTATATATATAACTGCACTCCCCATGGATTTTTGTCATGTTCTCCTGCACTTTTTTTTTTTGAATTTCTCGTAAAAGAGATAGCATACAAATTCGAAATAATTACAATCCACAGTAAAAAACTACATTTGTTAAAAAAAAACTACATTAATTTAACAATTCAAATAACATAAACTATTTTTTTATATAATTTTAAAATCTTAATTTTAACATATTAAAATCTCATTATTTATTTTAAAAAATTCATAAGAAAGTAAATTTTTACATTATGCACTATGGCTGTGGACAAATAAAATTAAACAAAAGTATGATACATTTATAGTCGTCTACATTTATATGAATTTATCATTTTGCCTTGTATAATTTTAATTTATCAAATTAACACTTCACCTCGTCTATAACCCTATTATATGAACATCTATTGAGGACATTTACCCACCTATATTTACATGAATTTATCATTTTATCTCTTGTATCTGTGTAAATTTGTCACTTTATTATTACGTGTACGCTGATATATTATTTTATATGTCTTGTCAATAATGTAAATATGTTTTTTTTTTTAACAGAATAATGCAAACATGTGCTTAGATAAAAGGTTCTAGACAAATTTAATTTGACAAAAATTGAAAATACAAGAGGTAAGGTTACAGAATCATATAAGTACATGAGGCTGGGGAAAGTAAAATAAAAACAATGGTTCAAATTGATTAATTATTTATTTTATATATTTACTTTCCATTTATTTGAAAAAAGAAAAAATTACAAATTTGATACCTCAACTTTTATGATTTTTCTATTTGAGTGTTTTAACTTTTTTTTTTTTGTAATAAAGTATCTTAACTTTTAAAAAATATACCAATATAGTGTCTCAAGCAGATTTAATGTTAACTGGGTGCTGAATCATATCAAATATGACCAATTTTTATTCCAGTTATTAGTCACGTCATATGTAATGTGTATTGTATTATTTAAATGATAAAATTAACTTTATTAAAAATTATAAATTGATAAAAATAACCTAAACATTAACTTCCGCCACAAACATTGATGGTGACCAAATAAGGGTAATTTTGTTCTTTAAATAATACAACACTTGTGGCAAATGACATGGTTAATGATTGAGATAAAAGTGAATCCTATTTAATCTGATTAAGCATGCAGTCAATATTAAATTGACCGAATATATTATATTAGTATACTTTTTTAAAGTTTAGATATTTAATTATAAAAAAAATTCAAACATTCAATAAAAAAATTATAAAAATTAAGAAACAAAATTCATAATTTTTCTTTTGAAAAAATAAAATCTATGACAATTTTAATTTTTTTTATCTAGAGCGGAGAGAAAAAGAGGAATTCAAACACCTCCCTCCGTCCCTTGGCGGGCAGACATGATAATTTTAATTCAATTCAGTATTAGAAAAATAAAATAAAATTCATCAATAATGGATGGGATACTCACACTCTGCTTCATGTTACTGCAGCATGGGTCCCTGGGCCATAGCCATAGGCAATTCATTTCCACCTCATTTATAAAGATATGATCTACTGTGTGTTGCATCCATTATTGATGGAGACATAATTAAACCCACACATGGTACATTGTTTCAAACATCTACTCCAATATATCATCATTCTGCAACAGTCCTTCTTAGTCTATGTCTCTGTAATATCTTCTCTTTGCTAATACATGTCTCTCTCTCTCTCTCTCTCTCTCTCTATATATATATATCTATTTATATATCATTTTGAAAGAGTGTTTTTTTTTAACAAAAAAATTATATGATTTAAATTTTGATGGACTATATAATAGAGAATAGTTCTTTATTTTAAATTATCGACGACATAAATTGAACTTTATAACTCAGAATATCGTTAAAACTGAATTATCACTTAATTACTCTCTCACTGACCGTAAGAGTGTAATTTTTTAACCTGCATGTAGTATAATACTATACATGTTTGCTGCGTGCTTGCCTATTTTAAAGCTCATATGAACAATGGGTTTTACTATAAAAAGTTTCTTTTGATAGATACACACCATCTAATATTATGTGATTTGATTATCTACCAAATTAACCCATTGTGATCTGTGAGCTATAATATCCATTCTTTAATTTCTTTGCACAAGATCGTTTTGGTCAAAAGATCTTTTATATATTTTATTCTTTATTCTTTTTAAAGATTACATGCTTTTAATTGGTATTTCAACTAAATAGTGCATAAACAATTGGTCCCAAGTAATCTTTCTTTTTGCAAGTCAATTACCATAGTTTGAACATAAACTCCAAAATGCTCGAAACAAGCTTTTGTTCACACCTATTTTTGTGGAATTATTATAAAAAAAAATTTAATTTCGAGTGAAATCAGAAATCCTGCAATTATCTTTATCATTAAGATAAAACTTTGTTTACACTCATTTATTAACATTTAATGTGATTTTCATACGTACGAACATACGTATATATCAACCTACATTTTGAATTCATTAAGTTAGTCAATATTCAAAGTTACCTTCTACACTAATTTAATAAATAAACAAATAATATTAATAACAACAATAGCAATATGTGAATATTATATGCATTGCATCAATCATCGGAAAACCCATGTCTAATAAATTAAGAAAAAAATGTATAGTTGCATTCGATGGTTGCATATAGTGTAGTAGCCCACCAACTCTCAAACAATAGACCACTACTTTAGATTTTGGGTTGGAGCATGAAAGTTTTACGTTAACAATTGTATTGCTGAGATGTTAATTTGTGTTTGATTACATATGTTGGTTATAGTTAACTGGCGTAAATTGTGTAGGAATTAAGCAACTAAATTGTTGAAAAAAGGCATGAATTTTAATTATAGAACAAGATATTGAAAATGGCCACAACAAATTTGAGGCAACAATTTTAGGTGAAGTTTGGTGAAAAACCAATTGAAACTTACAAGGCGATGGATTATTATTTTTTGTCATATATATACGGTTTGGTTTGATTGTAAATGTGCAAAATTCAAACGCAAGCATCAAATCTTCATGCCCACCTCATTGTAACCTATCATTTGTTTTTTTGGTAATTGCCTTTCATTGACATGAACAATTTTGCACTTTATACGTGTATGTATATTGGACAGTAATACGTGCTGTGGGGCAAAAATTTTTAAAAATGCATTTTATTATAAATATAGGAGCTAAATGATTTAAAAAAATAACAATTTTTATAATTTCGTGAAGTTACTGTTTTTGTCACGCCCTATGACATATATTATTATTTATGTGTATACTTGACAAGTAAATTAATTCAAATATGAACTCTTTCGTAGATGCATAATAATAATAATAATGATAATTAAATTTATGATATAGAAAATCTTAACAGTTAAATCCAATCATAAAGTACACAAAAATTACCCTTTCTTCAGGCAAATTTACTCACCATGGAAATTCACAAAGGAACAAAACCAACTTCATATATTCTCTTTTAGTTTTCAAATATTTTATAATTAATTAATAAAAATAAAATATATATTTACATTTATATATTATAAATTTAATCATTAGATATAATACAATAAAAAAGTAAAAATTTAATAATAATAACAATAAAAATCAAACAATGGTAATTAGTAATAGGTGCATTATTCTAATGGTAATAATGTGAGATTTAAGGACAATATATAATTAATACACCTTTACAATATTGTCATAATTTTGTGAAAAAATATATTCTATTTCTGATCTAATATGTTGTGTGTGTCTTGTACAATTAAAAAATAGAACAATATATAGTTGAAATTGCTAAGAAATTTAAAAATTAACTACTCGTGATTCCGTACAATGTGCGGACTGTAAAATAAAATAATATAAATAATTAGAATGAAATAATAACTAAGTAAATTAAAAATAAAATAAATTACATCAATTTTATTTTCTTTAATTTTTGTTGCCATAATTTTTTAATTACAATAAAATTTGTTTTTAGAATTATTAAATTATTTTTTTGAAATAAAAAATTATTAAATTAGTATTGAAATATGTATAATAGTGTTTTAGTTAAACAATAATATTAACTAATTATTATAACTTTTAATTTTTAATGATTTAGAAAAAATATTTTGAGTAATTTAAGATAGAAAAATACATAATATATACATAATTTTAGAATTTGAGTAGTATTAAAATATATATAATAGTGTTTTAGTTAAAAAATAATACTAAATGACTATTAAAAATAATTTATTTTTAATTATAAATTAATATTTTTAATAGCTTAATATATTAATTTTTTTAGTAAATATTCAAATGCGAAGGTGAACACTTATCAAAATTTTGACTTAATAATTTTAGAATTCAGAATTTAATATATATATATATATATATATATATATAGATTATAATGCTAAAAAGTATATAAAAACAAAAAAATTAGAAATGGATTGAAAAATGATAAAAAAAAACAAGACAAAAAGCAAAAGGACAAGAAACAAAAACAAAGACAGCCACACGCAGCGGCAGCGTAGAAGCTGAGCTGGTCCACAGAACTGAAATAAAACTCATAATTCAGCTAATAGTGTCCAGCCACGTGGCAAAAGAATCGTTATGCTGAATGTGGGTCCTACCCACCATATTGGATGCCTTACGCAGTTAGCAAAAACAACAAACGCAAACTGCCTCTCTCTTCGAAATAACAATAAAAATAAAAATTTATTATTTTTTTGAAATTATGAATTTATTTTTTTATTGGTATAAATTAATTTTAATAAAATAATTAATTTTATTTAAATTTAAAAAATTAAAAACTATATTTTAATTATAATTTTTTTCTATTATTATTCACATTACATTTTTAAATAACAATAATAATTACCCTTTTCTTTTCTTGAATCACTTGTGAATAAAAAATTGACTTTTTGAATGATTAGAGCAAGCAAAGGCCAAATAAATAAATAAAAGAAAAGAAACCCAATAATTATTTTTGGCTTGGATTTATAAATGAAATCCTACTTTATTTTTTACTTTTATTTTTTTTGTAAGAACAATAAAGTCTACGAATGGTAGTTGTTGGCGGTGGTGGTGGTGCTGTTGTTGTTTTTAAGCTTTTCAAGAAGTTGTTTTTCTTGTTATTATTATTATTATTATATATCTAAGAAGGACTTGCCTATATCCTTCTCTTTTTCTTTTCTGTCTTTAGGACTATCAAGAACTGATCTTTTCTTTTTTGGTTGGAGAAGAAGAAGAAGAAGGAGAAGAGGAGGAAGATGGCGACTTTCTTGATCTTTTGATAGCGGAAAATAAAGAAATAAAAGGGGGGAGGAGGGAGGGAGATTATATATATATACTTATATATATGGGGAGCTGTGTATCAGCACCAGAAAGGTGTGTAGGTGGTGGATTAAGGTCTTCAAAGAGGAAAACCAGAAAGAAGAGGAAAGGGATCAAAAGAAGAGTGTTATTGTGCTCAAGATCATCTGATCATCATGGATCACTTGATCATAATAAACCTTCTTCTGCTGTTCTTCCTCCTGATCATCTCCCCTCCTCCAACCCCACTTTTCAAGGTTTGTTTTTTTTCTTCTTTCCTTTATCAAAGTTCTTTTCTTTTTCCCTGCTTTTCTTGGAATGGTGGTTAATTTGATTTACCATTTTACTGGGTTTATGTTTTTTCCTTTCTTCTTTCTTTGGTTTTATTTCTTTGATGGGTAGTTGGTGATTAGATGATTTTAATTTTTTATTGTTTTTGTTGTTTAGATTGGAGCAGTACATGGTGTTTCATGTGATTAATTTTTTTGCATGAAATGTAGGCAAAGGTGGCTTTTCTGTTTCTGTTTTTTTTTTCTTTAATTTTCATAATGATAGGTGTGTTATTGATAAATATGATGATAAAGGGACTGGCTTGCATGTCAGCGTTGGATTGGTACTTTCTGTCCTGATCTTTATGCAATGCAAGTTATTCTATCTATCATGTGGGTTTTCTTTTTCTTGCCATTTGCATGAAGTTGTACTTTTTGCTAAATTAATTTGGATGATAATTACATATGTAGACATCTTGAGAACCCATTATTCATTATAAAGATGATGGCTTTACGAAGAGGACTGGGACAAGACTCATTTTATATGCCAAGCCAAATATTGAATTCTTGTCCTCTCTTGTTGTCGGAAGAAATAGCAGAACACCTTGATGCCTGGGACATTGGTGTCTGAAGTAAACTCCGATTTCTAGTAGAGACGATAAGGGTTTTTATTTTTTATTTTTTATTTTTAGTGAAAATGAGGTGGCCTGCATAGTTGTTATCCATTAGTGAAAGAATTTGACTATACAACGAATTGTAGGTTTCCAAATCTATTTCAATGGTCTTTGTAGATAGGAAACATCTGCTGTCTCAGGTTCTTTATGAGTTGTGAGGGGTAGCTTTTGACTGCTGTACCTTGGTGAATCCCATCCAACGCTGCTGGTTCTGGCAATTAAAATATATTACCATAAATGGATTTTTTGTTATCCATTAGTACTATTATTATCCTTTATTTTGGCTTTGTGCTTTGAAAGATGATAGGGTTGTTACTCACATAAAAGGAATCAAGGTTTGTGCTGTTCTTTAAGGATGTTCTGTATTGCCAAGGATTAAACATGTCATGATTCTTAATTGGTAGCCTGCACAGTAGTTTTATAGATTAATATATGTATTGGTGTTGAGTTCAATGATCTAGGACATTTTCGTGAACTGTTTGACTTTCAAAACCTTTGTATTTTGTTCAGCCATTCTTTATACTGAAACTTGTACAATTCTGTTTCACTAGTTGTCATCTTTTATCATGAAAAATTATGTGCCGCTGTAGAACATGTTTTCATCCTTTGTTTTTGATTCAATATGTACCTGACTTGTTTACACTGCAACTGCAGCTGGAAGTATAGAAGAGGCTTGGTTTGACTCAGTTGCAATATTTGAGTCTGATTGTGAAGAAGATTTCGAAAGTGTTCCTGATGGTATGATATTTGGACATTTGAGTTTCCTTTTGATTTTTTAATTAATAAAAGATTTATGTTTTGAATAATACACATGCTTAATACATGCAGATTTGTTATCTTTAAATGGCTTTGAAGGCCTACAACAGTCAAGTAATGCAGACACACATCGTGGAGACCGCACTGTCAATTTCCAACATACATCTTCATCTGATCAGATGAGGAAGGCAGGGGATCTTTCGGTAGGGGATCTTTCGGCAGGAAACTCTGCTCAGAACTCTGTGAGTGAGACTTGCCTATCAAAATCTGAGGGAACTTTGAATGAAGCAAAGCAACCTGTCTTCCTTGATGAAATAGCATCCTCTGCGGATGAAAATGCTGGCAAGGAGGAAGGATTACTAGAGCATTGTGGAATTCTTCCAGGCAACTGTCTGCCTTGTCTTGCTTCCAATGTTCCACAAGTTGAAAAGAGAAGATCATTAAGCTCTAGTCCACCAAGCGCAAGGAAAAAGACTGCCTTAAAACTCTCATTCAAATGGAAAGAAGGGCATGCAAATAGTTCTCTTTGTAAGTGCTTTACTTTCAACTTTGAAAGATTTGATGTTATATTGATAAAAACAAAAGCGAAGTGATCTCAGGTTTTTTTTTTTTACTTTTTTTTATTATTTAATTATGCAGCAGATGGTTATGAAGTATTGTCTTCGTCACAGTTATTGTTCTTAGAATGAACCTTTTTTAAGTATGCCTCTCATAAATTTGTGGAACTGTAGTATCAAGTTCTACATGGCTCTATTCTTTACATTAGAGGGGAAGTTTGTAGTCACATTACCTAGAAACATCAGAGCCATAGGTTTAATGTTAAAATAGTTTGACCATCAGAACTGGAGTTTTTAATAGCCTTATAAATCCTATAACAATATAATGAAATTTTGTAATTGCAAGCTTCAATTCTCTTAAACATAGAAATTGAAGGTTGCAATGCTATGTCTTTGAGCCAGCTGGAAAGGAAATGCTTCATCAGTCTCTCTTATCTTTCTTTTGATTGGTTAATAACCTGGCTGTAAGCTCACTGCCTGTATTAGTTTTTATGTTAGCTTATTAAGTTATTCATGTTCTATTTTTGCTTGTGAAACAGAGTCTGTGGTTTAGTCTGGCCCTTTAAAATAGTTTTTGCATCTTCAAATATTTATTTTCCCCAACTCATAGCTGATAGAAGGTGTTACTCTGAGGTAATGCATCAAAAGTGCTTGGACAATGAGCCCTAATATGTTCTTCTGCATTTATCGCTTCAGTTTCATCAAAGCCAATTCTACAGAGGCCAATAGCTGGTTCCCAAGTACCATTTTGCCCGATGGAAAAGAAAATACTTGATTGTTGGTCACATATAGAACCGGGCAGTTTCAAAGTTCGGGGACAAAATTATTTCAGGTAAGACTGAAAGAAAATGGAGTTTATTTGGTTATTTGTCCATTCACACCACCCTTTCTATGTTGCTGAACATAATTTAAAGCATCTATTGTAAATATGCATATATATAGTGCTTGAAAAATGTAGATCTACTGTGGCTGTCTTCTTACATGAGAGGTTTCCAATTGCACCAATTTTCTGTATGGCAGAGACAAGAAGAAGGAGCTTGCTTCTAACCATGCTGCATATTATCCATTTGGGGTTGATGTATTCTTATCTCCAAGAAAAATTGATCACATTGCTAAGTTTGTTGAGCTCCCTGTTATTAACTCTTCTGCAAAGCTTCCCACCATTCTTGTTGTAAATGTTCAGGTATTCCTATCTTTTTAAGGTTGGGTACATGTATTTGCTCCAAAAAAAAAAAGGTTGGGTACATGTATGTGTGTGTATTCAGGCTATGAATTAGGTAGTGACTTTCCTGTTTCTCATGTTTCCTTTCATGGCTCTGTTCTGCAGATTCCATTATATAGTGCCACACTTTTTCAGAGTGAAATTGATGGAGAAGGGATGAGTTTTGTTTTGTATTTTAAGCTTTCCGAGAGCTACTCAAAAGAGCTTCCTCCACATTTTCTAGAAAGCATTAGAGTAAGATGGAGCCTTTTTGAATTGTGATTCTGCATCGCATATTCAAAAATATCATTTAGTTCTTTTTGCCTATTTTCTTCATAATGCTGCTGCTGCCATAAGAACTTATCCTAAAACTCGTGCCAAGAACATAAAAGGAAGTGAAAAACACCAATTTTTTTTTTCATACTGATGGTATTTTTGTGACCATGAGGATATAGGACAACATTTTTTATATCTTTAATTATAAATCAGTATCGTCGTTTCATGGATATGGCTTTGTATATTTAATCATTATTCTTTCTGAACAGCGGTTAGTTGATGATGAAGTTGAAAAAGTCAAGGGATTTCCTGTAGATACAATTGTGCCCTTTCGAGAAAGGTTGAAGATTTTGGGTCGAGTTGTAAATGTAGATGATCTTCAATTAGGTTCTGCAGAGAGGAAGCTTATGCAGGCTTACAATGAAAAACCTGTTCTTTCACGTCCTCAGCATGAGTTTTACATAGTAAGTTCATTTGCAATTTACTTAAATTGATCGACTTTGAGAGCAGAAGTTCATTTTGCTTATTTCCTCGTCGGAAAATGAAATTTCCTTCTCGACTGAATTATCTTAAAGAAATAAATTAGTCTATGCCACAAGATCTCCTAAATACTTGACTACATTTGCTGAGGCTGTTATATCTCCAGCTGAGTGTCTAATGCATCATATTTAAAACATTCGATTTCAATTTCGATCACGATTGATAATAATGATATGAATGCATTCTGACTCATGATGCCCAAGTATGTCTCTGAAATTACTATTCCATTAGTGTGTCTCAGTATACCGCATTTATGTCCGGAGACGGGGGTTAGATACCATCACCACAGAATTTGATGATGTTATGTGGGTACATTATACTTGTCGCGTGGCACTATATATTTTTTAGTGTGGTTTCCTCCTTACGAATATGAGCTATGGTGTTTTCATACAGGGAGAAAACTACTTCGAGATTGACATAGACATGCATAGATTCAGTTACATCTCTAGGAAAGGTTTTGAAGCATTCCTAGACAGACTCAAAAATTGTGTTTTGGATGTTGGCCTCACTATACAGGCAAGTCTCAAGAGAAAAGCAAGAAAATAGATGTTTAGATTAAGTGTTTTTTTTTTCCTTAAAAGAAAATTTGTGTCTATGACAGCTCTTGGAATATGACACTTTTTTCCTTTTGGCATTTTTAAACAGGGAAACAAAGCTGAAGAATTGCCAGAGCAGGTGTTATGTTGTTTAAGGTTAAATGGAATTGATTACATGAATTACCATCAACTGGGATTAAATCAAGAGTCTTTTGAAGCTATTAGTGCTTGCTGATGTAATACTTATATCTAATAAAAGGCTAATTTTTCAGAGATTTTTTTTTTTAATTTCGTAACTACAAAAGGAAATTGCCTAAATGCATTAAATGCATATTTTGTACCATACAGTCATAGAAATCTAACAGACAGGTCAACATCTATTTTTTTTTTTGTTTTGGGGGCAAGGAATGAGGCAAATAGCCTAACGCAGCTACAACCAAACCACCCAAGTAGGCCTGGCCACAGTTCATAAACAGGTAGTTTTAGTTCATGAACCGCTATTTTATAGTTCCACTTAAGTTGAAATTGAATCGGCTCTTATTCAGTTTAAGGTTCGGTTTTAGTTTGATTTGGCCGGTTTATTTGATTCAACTAAGGTAATTTCATTTGTAATTTTTTTTTTGATTTTGAATTGGAACCGTCCGGTTTGGAACCGAAACTGTCGGTTCTAGTTCTATGTGGAGAGGAACCGACTTCTCCTTCAGTTTAGGCCCAATTCGAGCCCGTTTTAGATTTAACAGGTTTCGATTCCAATTTTAACTGGGCCAATGGCTATCCTACATCCAAGTATGAGAATAGCTAACTCCTATCCTGCCATGTGACAACCATTTTAACACCCCTGGAGGAGGCCGTTGGAATACATGACATCCATCATATAAGGTTCTTGCTTGCTCAACTAACAATATTAATAGTGAAAAAAAAAATTATCAATAGTGGTTGTCTTGTCCTATTGGCAAGTGTTTTAGTCTTGAGCTTTTGCAAGTTTCAAATTTACTTTTTAAAAATTTTTGTTTTTGTTTTGTATTTCAACTTTTGTTGTTGTTCTGTCATTCTTCTTTGTTTTTTTATGGCTAGCAGTAGTGGTGGGGACTCTAATATGGATTTGGTACAAGAATATAACTACCTTTCTCTTGAAGATGGTGATGACGATGGGTTGGTTATACCAACAACGGAAGCTCCTCAGAAGGCTTCTGCTAAGAAATTATGTTTATTTGGCAAGCTCTTATCAGACAAAACAGTTAATTTTACTGCTATATGGAACACTCTCGTTCCTATATGGAGACCTGTGCGTGGTGTTAGTGTCAAAGATGTGGGGAACCAAATTTTTTCTTTCCAGTTTTTTCATGAACTGGATTTTGAAAGGGTGTTGAATCAGGGACCATGGTCTTTTGATAAGAACTTACTAGCTCTGACTCAATACAATGGCTCAGTTGTGCCGGAGGAAGTGGATTTTCATTTTACTGATATGTGGATTCAAGTTTATCATCTTTCAGTAGGGCTTCGATCGAAGAAAGTTCTACAATGTATTGGAGATCATGTGGGTTCCTATCTTCATTCTGATGATAATAATTTTAAGAGTGTTTGGCGTGATTATCTTCGAGTTTAGGGACGGCTGGATGTTAGGAAGCCTTTTAAAGCTAAATGAGAATAAAGCTTGAAGGTTCTCAATGGGGGGTGGATTGAATTCAAGTATGAACATTTGCCTACTTTTTGCTTTGTATGTGGTAAAATAGGACATTCGAAAAGGTTTTGCGAAGCAGTTTTTCAGATCCGTTCACTTCTGGAATCTAAACCTTTTGGGAGTTAGATTTGTGCTCCTTTTCACCGAAACATGAATGTCAGTGAGTGGTGGCTTCAGGATGATGATAGGAATGCATGGTTAGAGGACAGGTTTAAGGAAAGTTCAGCTGTTGGTGGAAGTGATGGTTCCAAGAAATCCCGAGGGGTTATTAAACAAAATCAAATTATGGGTTTTATTCCTGGCGCTGATATTGCTAATAATGGGCGTAATGTGAGGGGATTAACTGATGAAGGGGGCAATGATTTTTTAGTTGATGATGTGGATGAGTTAGTGGTTATTAATGGAAAGCGTAGAAGGAAGGTCAATGTAGATGATTCTTTTATAGATAGAAAGTTGGCTGAAGTTAGCGGGCAAGTCATTATGGTTTTTGGGCTTGTTAATATGGCTCTTGACCTAGTGTGTAATTCTTTAGAAGAGGTGGGTCTTGGTCACCAAGCCCACTTAGACCAATGAGTTTTCTAGCTTGGAATTGTCATGGGCTGGCCAACCCACGGACAATTCGTGTTCTGAAGGACTTGGTTTCTAGTTTAAAGCCTAGTCTTGTCTTTTTGAGTGAAACTTTGGCTGTAGCTTATAAGTTGGTTTCTGTTGGTTTAAAGTTGGGATTGAATAACATGTATGTGGTGGATCGGGTTGGTAGGGGAGGTGGGTTAGTTCTCTTATGGCCAAATTCTATTCAAATCCAAATCTTGGATTCTTGTTCTAATTATATTGATTTTGTAGTTAATCATGACAGTTTGGGTAGTTGGAGGTGCACAGGGTTTTATGGTTGTATAGAGATTTCTTGAAGGCGAGTTTCATGGGAGCTTCTTCGTTCTTTGGCTCAAAGCTCTTCCCTCCTCTGGTGTATTTTAGGGGATTTTAATTGTATTTTGGACTACTCTGAGAAACGTGGTGGTAGTTCTTACCCATTTTGGTTGTTGAATGGTTTCAAGCATCCGCTTCATGATTGTGGTTTATCGGATTTAGGGTTTGAAGGTCCTTCTTTACATGGGAGCGGGGTCGGGGGTCTGTTGGTTGGGTAGAGGAGCGTCTTGATAGGTGCTTAGTTTTGGGGACTAGCTTTGGATGTTTCCAAATGCTGTGCTTAAGGTTATATCTATAACCTCTTCTGATCACCTCCCCATTTTTGTTACTCAGAATAAGAAGGTTCTTATTCCTTGGGATCATATTTTTCGCTTTGAAAATTCTTGGCTAAAAGAAAATATTGTTAGCATAGATGTGCCCTAGTGCCATTTTGTAATATATAATGACATTGTAAATTATCCTAAATGGCAATAAAGTATTCATTTAAATAAAGTGTTTATTTATTTGAGTATTTATCCTTTAGCATTATGTTAAATAAAT
>CATIWM010454004.1:0-22492 GCA_949671775.1 Mallotus repandus
GTCTCCATTATCAGCTCTTAAAAAAACTATAGAATTCCCTGCAACTAACTTCTTATGATTCACAAAAGTACTCCATCCAGTAGTTAAAAGATGTCTCCTTAGTGTCCTCAATAAATGTGCCTAAATTTCCATGTTTTTCCATGGACATCTTTAGTAAGTATGGTCTGTACAAGCGGATCAACTGAATAATCCAACCGCGAAAATATAGTCTCAGCGCAATATCTTAGCACTGAGAAACCTCCATTGTTTGCATCAGACTAAGTCAATGTCTTGGCAAAAGAAGCAACCTTATTCTCATGCATTTCTCTTTCATTAATAATATCTTCCTCTTCATCTTCACAACCGGGACCTTAACTAGTAATTGGAGTTAAATTTATCTTTGCATACATCTCATCTGTTTCAGCTTTACTACTAATTATGTGTACTGTATTTCTCTTTTCTTTATGCCTATTAACTATTTGATGATATATATTAATTAGACTATTGACATTTGAGGACATTAAAAACTAGTAAATTGGTCATGTATAAATATATAATGTTTTTGTTTCTTGGAATTATGTACTACAATTCATATCCAAACAATAAAACTATAACATTTAGCAATTTTATCCAAGAGTAGAATGACTTTTCTATTAACTAAGCTTTTGGATGACAATTCTGTTGCTCTAGAAAACCCCAATTTCACATTGTATCCAAGAGCAGAATGCTCCTCGGTCTGCTGTTGGAAGGTTGTTATTCATGCTGGTGATGCGCCTTTCATACTTGAAGGTTGGTAAGTTTTAATTTTTTATGTTTCTTAGATTCTTTAATTCTGTTGCAATATAAAAAACATTTCCTCTGATGCAATATCTTAATCATGTTTGTCTTATGTGATAAATCTTGCTCTTAAGTTAATTTCTGAAGAAAAATTTTGAGCAATTATCTCAAAATTATCCTGGGGGTACAATGGTATTAAAAAGTTAAATAAGAGCAATTAATACTTAAAAACATATATTATATATATATATACAAGTTGAATATTATAATAAATGGCAGCCAAAAATATATAAGCTGGAGCGATTGATATGATAACATATATAATCATGCTTATAGTTAAACTCCAACTTGATCAAGAAAAGATAATTAAAGATGGAAGATGGGTCTGGATTGATTTGCTTGGAGCTGAATCACAGTTTGGCTTTCAACTTCAAGGACAGGCTCTCTCGTAGGTATATAATTCTGCTCATGTATATATATATTTGTTTTCAAATGTTAACGAGTGAAATGTGCTTATAATACAAAGAAATTCCTAAATTCAAAAGGTCTCAAAAAATCACTTGCTTTATCACTCCCGTTTCGCAAAAGGTAAGCTCTCAGAAAATCCTCAAACTCCTGTACACCAATGGCTTGCCGCAAGCCTCGAGTATAATTCGCACAAGGTTTGTAAATGTCATAAACCTCGCCAAGCAATCCAGCATCAATCATGCAATCTACTCTTTGCCCCACGTTATGGTCAAGCACAAGGATAATGGCATCAACACAAATAAAACAACCGTCGAATCTACAAACATCAACACGACCCCTATTCTGCCCTGCCACATTCAAAATGTTAATAAAGCTTAAGAGCACATAGAAAAACCTCCATTATCACTTTAAATGGCCATCAAGATGTATTGCATTTATTATTTCTTCCTTGTGCATATGCAAAGGGCAAAACCTTTGTGCATTGATGGTAATGGTACAGGTAAAACATCAATATTGAATATGATTAAAGCCCTAAAAAAATTACTAAGAAGATTAACAGTTCAGTAATAAAAAACATTCTTCTTCCATAAAATAGATTCACAAATATAAACAGAGAGTTTTTCAATTTGAGGATTAAAGCCTGATTCATCTGAAAATACAAAGGTAAAATTCATAATTACTGAACGTATAACAACAATAATTACCAACCTCTACAGTCTGTCCCTGATAAAGTTTGCTAGGGAGAACACCAGAGCGAGCATATAAACTAAGGTACTGGCTAATCTGCAAAAGAAAAAATCAAGAATTTAAAGCATGAAAGATAAAGATTTCCATTAAAATCCTTTTTTCCCCCTAATGTCATCTGCAAGATAGTGGTTCAAACATATGCACAAATCATTTTGAATATTACATAGACAAATGGTTGGAGTTGAAAATCACACCAGGAAAAATCATTTTATCAAACTATGCCAATGAAATCAGCAAAAAGCTATGAAATAAAACATGCACTTTGTTATGTTAAAATAATCAAACAGCACAGAACCAAAGTTGGATAAATCCTAACACCTTTTTTTTGGGCCAAAAAATCCTAACACCGTGAATTTAAGCAAAATTAAATACCCAAAGGCCTTGAAAAGCCCACAAAAAAATGAAATTTCAATAAATGAATTTTGATGAAAATCAGAGAAACGTGACCTTTATTGGAGACCCATGTTTTCTGTTATGAGTTAATGCAATCTTGAAATTTTTTCTATCATCCACAAGAGTTTCAAGTTGTTCTTGTTGTTTTTGGAATCATGGCTGTTGTAGTCGTGGTGGGCAGAGAGAGCGACTGGGGAAAGGGACGAATTTTTCTTTTTAACGCAGAATGTTCACCAAATAAACAAGTTTCAATTGAAACAAATGCAACTGGTTATACATACAGATGCCGGTAATACGATGTCATCGTAGCACCATAAAATGACCACTTGTTTGAAGATGTTCTTAACTGATTGTGGTTTTCTTTTTTTCTCTATGTCAAGATATACAATAAGCAATTTTTTTCCTTTGTCCACGTAGAGCCTAGATAAGCTGTAGCACGTTACGTGGCTTCTAAGAATTTTCTTCTATACTTTTTTTTTAAAAAAAAAATCGTATCTATATCTATGTGTATATTATAATATTTTAATAATCAATAAATAAATAATTCATACTATAATAATTTAACGGATAAAAAAATTATATTATGGAAAATTATATATATATATATATATATATATATATAAATATGTATTAATTATTTAATTATTTTAATATAATTTTTGGTGGATGTTAATGCTCTCTTTTCCTGATATATGTAGGGCCCAGATGATTAGTAGCATGTTACGTGGCATAAACATCCAAAAGAAGACTTCCTTCCTCCCAGTTTTACAAATAGAAAAGCGGACGACGAGACAAAACAAACTCCATCAACTTTCAGCGACGAAAAATCCCATTCATTTCTCAACTAACAACAGAAGAATTATTGTAATAAAAGAGTGAAACCTTTGGCGACGAAGATGCGCTGTCTCTCCTTCTCCCTCTATTCTTCAACCACCATCAAATCCAATGCTCCATCTTTTCGCCGCTGCTGCTTCCCTCTGCAAATCAAATCCAGGAACGATTTCATTTCCTTCAATGACAGCGCTTCACTTCTCTTCAAGAACTCTTCACTTTCCACCTCCAACTATCCCCGCCGTCTCTCCACCGTCGCCGCCTCCAGATCGGAAAATGAAATCTCTCAGGTTCTCCATGTTCGATTATGGTTACTTTTATTTTTATTTTTAACTTCGGATTCTGATTTACTTTTAGCTAATTATTTTGGTTTGTCGAATCGCAGAAAGATGAATCGTTTTTGAGGAGTGTGTTATCAGGTATCGAAAGCGTTTATTTAAACAGAAATCCAACAGCGAAAGCCGTGTTGGAGCTGGTGAAGTCAGTTGACGGCGAAAGAATCTGTTATGATCATCTTGCTTTCAGGACGTTTGGGGTATATATTAGTACTCATAAGTACCACCAATTTTTTTTTTTTTAAAATATGAATCAGTTCATGGAATAATTTCGATTGTGTGATTTTGTTTGTTTGTATGTTGTGATTGGAAATATGTAATTCAGGTAGATGGGCATGGCATTGATTCGATGGCAAGTATTTTCTTGGATTACGGGTATACACAACAGGAAGAGCTAAGATTTCCTGCAAAAAAATTGAAAGCCTTTTGGTTTTCACCTCCTAGGATTTCAGATTTGGATTCTGGTAGTGGTGTTTATGGTCCTTTGCCAAGAATTTTCATTTCTGAGCTTCTTGTTGATCAGATGACCCCACAAGCTCAGGTGTGTTTTTCATTTTTCATTTAATTAATTTATGTTTGCTTCTGGCATATACTTTTTAACTGTTTGCTTTTCATTCTTTTATCCATGCTTGTTAATTTTTAATATCTTTGGAAGCATTCATGAGTTATATATATGTCATTGTGATTGACTGTGGGAAATGCTGATTGCCGAGTGGTTTCTTCAGATATGAATAATGCTAGCAATAGAATTTCTTCGCTAACTACGACTTCATTGACATAGTAGTTGCTTTTTTTCTTTGCCATAGATATAGTTAGGACATGTTACAGGGGAGGAGACATCCATCATCACGCCCCTTCCAAGAGTCCTACTGTGTAGGCTGCCACACTTTTAGTATGGGTCCCACACCTAAAGGCCCACAAGAGCATCACAACCGGTGGTGGGCATTTAAACCACTTTGCAGGCGGGGAGGATTGAGCATTCTACTATCCCTGTACCTCACGCAAAGGTGTGGCTTAAATGGCTAGTGGTCACTGCCAGAGTAATCTATTGCATATGCAATTGGTTTTTTTTTTTTCCACATGGCACATGCCAAAAGCATCCACATGGGGCAATTGTTCTCTAGCCATGGATGTCCAATTAACTGGGGGAACTTTTGTTTAGGTAATCAGATGTGCTCCCAGGGGGGAGCTTTGAAATTAGAGTTGTTGAACTTTAATTTTGTTTCTGATTCATGTGGTCTTGTGTTATTATAATATTCAATATAGAAGATTCTGGGGAATATGAATGACAGTTGGTGTTTGAATTTGCAATAGAATGCTTTGTGCATTACTGCTGATCTTTTGATTGAACTTAAAATATTTGTTATGCTTACCTTTTAATAGCCTACAAAATGGTCCAATGGACAATTTTTCAGATCCTCACTAATTTAAAGAAATTTGTCATTGCTCGCAGAAAATCATTGAAATGATGAGTGATTGAATTTGTTTGTTAAAATATTGATCATTATTAAGATTGAACCTAATCCATACATCCCAAGGCTTCAGGTTCAAGATGCTGTGGATGTATGAAATATGAAGGATGGTTAATCTGTTTCCAAGATCCATGTCTTAGTGTCTGCTCATTTATGGAACTGCGTGGGCTATAACTATATCCAATCACCTTTTTCTTGCACCCATTTTGAGCACCCATTCTTAGGACTTGGAGAATAAATTCTTCTCTCTCTCTCTCTCTCTCCCCTGCTCTCCTTTTCTTTTTCTTGTACGAAATTGAAATAGATAGATTTTGTAAACTATCACTTTTTGTGGCACTTGCAGATATATTTAGTAAGAGATAAAGTTTCAGATTTATCCAAAGCAAAATCACTATTCTTTTTCTATAATCTCATCTTTTTGTCTCATTAGCGGTCATTGATTTATCTACTGTGTACATCGTGCTTTCAGGAAATAATTAAAAAATATATTGAAATATCCGGCAGTGGATACAAACATGCGGCTCTTGCAAGTGCTCTAGGATCTTTAACATGGAAGAAGCCCTTATTTTCAGAGTTTCAGCAATTGGCAAGGTGATTAATCTTAGTTGTGCGTCTTACTTCTTGTCAAATACTACTTGTTGTCTCTGTATGAGTATATGTAAGTTATGGAAATTTTACACCATTGCAAGCAGCTAGGTGCAGCTGTAATGAATTGAACATTGTTAATAGGCTGTGTTTTCTGGAAGTCATAAACTTAAAACTGTATTTCAAATTTTTAGAGACTCCTTTGTAATGACTTTTTTCTGGTTGAAAAATATATAGGGAGAGTGAGTATGCTGCCTGGACGCTTGTCAATGGTTATGCACTGAACCATGTTACCATATCTACTCATCGGCTGAAATCACACTTGAGAAAAATTGAAGGCCTCAATCAGTTCCTTGAAGAGAATGGGTTCAAATTAAATTCTGAAGGTGGAATTTTGAAAGGTTTGTTACTATCTTGTTGATTGTTTCTCTCTTTTATCTTAATTTTGCTAGGATCTTTTTTAAAAAAGAGTAGGAGTTATATGTTAATCATGCGTTAGTGGAGATTCAAACATAAATTTCCATGGCTATCCAGTGGAGAATTCAGTAAATGGAATGACTATATGCTTTCTTTTGCTTAACATCTTTGTTCAAGATCGTTGTTGCATCTTTGTTCAAGATCTCATGAATACTAGATTGGCCATGGGATCATAGCTAAAATCAAATTTCATTAGGGTCATCAACATGCTCGACAGAAAAGTGACAATCTCTGCTTGTTTTGCATGGAGATCTAATAATTGTATTGGTGACTTCCATTTTTGTTCAATGGTTTATCCTTAGGATAAGCAATTTGACATATAAAAGAATTCATTTTCTGCTTACCAGTGAGTCCTGATGGCCTTCTGCGGCAAAGTTCAACTGTGGCAGACTCGATGGCTTTCAAATTCTCTGATGGTGTCACTGAATCAGTTCCTTGTTCATACATTGAGTTCGCAGAACGTCTTGTGTTGCCGCAATATAAAAATTTACCAGAGAAAGAGGTAAACAACCCTAGTTTTTTTCAGTTGAAAGATTTACTACCAACTAAATTGCATCAATTATATATTAACTTCATTAGTAAGTGTAACAGGTCAAGGAGTTCCATAGGCGAGATGGCTTTGAGGTTGGAAACGCTGATAAGATCTTTGAGAGCACATCTAAAGAACAACTCACTCGGAGAGCTGCATGAGATAAAATACACATTTGAAGGAATAAGAGTATTAGTTACTCGCAGCTAGCACAATAAGCGGTCTTCTAGGCCAAGATGTAAATATATGCTTTTTACTTGATTCGTATCAAATTGTATATGAACTTAATGCAACTTCAATCAATGATGTCTATCTGAACACCATTTCCTTTTCAAGCTCCTATGTTAATTAAGAATGGACTAGTTTTTCCTTTCTTTATGTAATTAGCTAATGATTATAGGGATAAACCTTATATACGGGCAAAAAAGGTAAAACTTTCTTTCAGGATCGTTACAAATTTATGATCGTTTTCGCCTTGTCTTGCTTGCTCCCATTGATTTCCATCATAATTTGCCAGATCCAAAAACAGGTTACTTTTCTATTTATTTTGGGACTTTATATCTGCAATAACGATTATATAAGAGAATTGCGGGACAAGCATAGCTACATATATTTAGAGAGACTTGTCGAATTTGTTAAAATAAAGGCATTAGTGCAGCCACCATTTTCAAGGCCTTACCTTAATTTGTCCAGTTATCTCGTAGCAGCATTAAAGTTTGATTTCAGGTTTATATAACGAAGATGAAGAGTGGGAAGATTGGTGGGGAGGAAGAGAGAAAATGTTATAATGAGCCAATAATCTTAAACATTTCAAGACATTCTCTAGTACACCATAGGGCGGACAGACCTTTTGCTCCATAAAAGCTTTCACCTGCCAAACATTCTCTTCCTGCTGGGAGGTCATCATTCTGAACACGACACTGACCACACATGTTCCTCTTTTGCCTTCTCCGATGTCCAAGAACAAATGCTTCCACAGAAAATACATCTATACTGGGAACAAGGGGAAAAAGAAATGAATAATGAAAACGGGGTGGACAATCGGACAATTACTGACCCAGTGCTACTGTTTGCCATTTGGTTTGGGAGATTGATAGGGGTATTGATGGTGGAATGGGGATGCATGGGAACCATTTGGTATTGAAAGGCTTCTCTGTTGCTGTCCATTCCTCAATAATCCCCCTTGACTGCGGTTGCTATTTTTCGCATTTGGGCTGGAGGCTGTTCGGTCAGCCTGCATGGATTGAAAATAATATGACGAACTTGCCATGTCCTTCAGATTAGGTAGAGGCTTGAGCGCCTCCACAACTTCACTCATCAGGGGTCTAGCTTTTGGATCTCGGCTGAGGCAGTGAGCAGCCAGTTGTGCTGCTTTCTGGGCACCTTTTATGGAAAAGTGGCCCTCAAGCCGAGGGTCTATCAACCTGTAGAATCTTCTCCTCTCTCCTAGATGTGGCCGAGCCCATTCCACAAGATTGTGTTCTCCAATGGGTCGGTTCTTATCCATGGATCTTCTGCCAGTTATCATTTCGAGTAAAACCACACCAAAACTGTAGACATCGCTCCTTGACGTCAGATGTCCTGAGAAATAAGAGTTCTGACATATTCAGACAATCAAATAAACCAAAGAGACCTGCTCTAAAGGTTAACTACTTACTGCATTGGGAAACTATGATATCCAATTAAACAAAAGAAAAACGAAAGAAGTAATTTCTCCAAGCCAAGATCTTTGGGCAAGAAAATGTGTTCACAAACGGCTGGTTAATGAAATGGACATTTTTACAAAGAAATTAATTTAATATCAGCTCAAATCATCACAGTTCAGACTCTAAATAATGGCTTGAACCCAAGAGTGCAGACACTGCAGTTAACTTGTGCCACCGAGATTATAAACAACACTTATCTAATTATCTGCAACGGAAACACATATATCAAGAATGTACTGCTTAGTGTCAGTACCCACAATTAATATGGAACGAGATATGGCCAAGAAAAAAAAAAAGATCCAATGCTTTGACGTTCCTAGCAATTGGTACAATCTAGAAGTACCAACTAATTCAACATCACTACCATGGCATTCACTCAGAAAAGCAAAAAGTTCATCGAATAAGTCCTTGTAAATATTAAACGAAAAATAATATGCTGAATTTCAATCAGTGTAAGAAGTAACACCTAATCAGTGCTTAAACATTCCATTTTATCATCAAAGAGATGGAAACATAGATAGATGGTCAACAGAATGCATTGGCCATGTCCAACACATATGGATGCATTGATTGAAAAGTTAACAACAAAATCCACACATGTATTTCTGATTCACTGAATGACATTGAAGATAGATGGTAAAGGGAGCAAGCATAAGAACAAATTATACTAAATTATGCTTACCAGTCATGACGTATTCTGGGGCTGCATAACCATAAGTTCCCATTACACGGGTGGATACATGGGTCTTATCTCCCTCAGGACCATCTTTAGCAAGTCCAAAATCGGAAAGCTTGGCATTATAATCCTGGAATCACATGTTATTAGAAAGCCACACCATATGTAGTCAGATACACAAGTTTGTGAAGGTTCTATTGCATACCGCGTCTAATAGGATATTTGAGGTTTTAAAATCACGATATATGACTGGCCTTTCAGCTTCTTCATGAAGAAAGGCAAGACCCTTCGCAGCACCTAGAGCAATTTTCATCCGTATGGACCATGGAAGAGGCAAGGATCCTGCAAATAACATCATTATCCAATAACTATACCAGTCTAAAATACTTAATGATGCAAATGCAAATCCAGACCCATCCATTCTAGAAAAAGATAATGACTTGAGCAAAAAACAAAAATTGTGTGTATGGTGTGTTGAGAGACCTCCATTTTGCATAAATATTATTCATAATTTTTTTTTCATTTCTCATATCAAAAGTGTAATAATCATGTACCAAGCACAAAATATAAGAAAGAATAAAAAAAATATTGTTAGGGAGTAGTGTCTAAAACCAGAAGCAGGTGGATATGGAAGTTACTTCTAAATAGGTGGTTCTCTAAGCTCCCTCGAGGCATAAACTCATATACTAGCAGCCTCTGATCATCTTCAATGCAGTAACCAATCAGTTTAACCAAGTTAGGATGAATAAGATCACCAAGATAATTCACTTCAGCCTGCCATGTAGAAGAGCCATGAATCAAAAGAAAATTTTTTAATGCAAGATATTAAATAAAAAGCCATTCCAATGGTGAAAATCGTATATAGAAAGTGGAACAAAAAAGAAGAGTTCATTACCAGCCACTCTTTGTGACCCTGAAGACCATCATGATTAAGTGTTTTAACAGCAACAGTAAGTCCTGTGCCAGGTTTCACGGGAGCAGTTCCATTCTCTTCAATCCATCCCTTGAACACACAGCCAAAACCACCTTCACCAAGAAGACTCTCAGGTCTGAAATTTCTTGTTGCCAACTTGAGATCATTAAATGTGAATTTTCGCAGTCGAGAAGCAATTTTAAGCTCCTCTTCAAGTTTGGAAGTGGATGAATTACTTTCTGCATTACTTGTAGTTGTAGATGAGATTGTGGGAGCAGTTGGTTGGTCTCTGCTTGTATCATTTGTAGATTTACTTTCTGTTGATCCACACAAAAAGTTACTTTGTTAGAACGCATACTAGAAAGAAAGAAGTAATGAAGAATTTAGTCCAAGCATTGACATTAACATGAATCTGGTATGCTATCACAGTCCTCAAGATCTAACGACATTCAGGAGGATAATCAAGGCAACACAAAAGTCAACACCAAGAAGGGCATGTGAAGCATTGAACATAATCAAAAGGCAAAAGAAAAGAAAGCAAAGTGCAAACTGCAGTGCAACATTTGAGATGACTGTCGAATTCATCATTAAAGGAAGGAAATTAGCCATTGGCCTGCTGCCTATTTCTAAATTTGAGTATGTAATTTTGACTTACAAATCAATCAAGCATAACATGAAACTACTTTGCAACATTTTGACTAAACCTGATAATTGCTCTTCCAACCTCATAAAGTTTCTCACAACAAGATTTGAATGAAAAAAAATCTACATAACACCAATAATTTCTACAATTCCATCAGGCATCCAGTTCTCCCATGAATCAATTTTTTAACCGCTATTCGCATCACTGACAGTAAAATGTTGGCACTGCGACCTGCCAACCCATTACCAATCCTACCATATCAGTGGACCTACTACAACTACAAACTCACCAATCATATTTAGGAATTGGAAACATGCACCGTGTCACTGAAGGCACCTATATTTCAAAAGTCCAGTGGTCAACTAGGGTTAGCTGACCCAATGCTTCCTCCAATGTAATTTGCCAAACATAAACTTTTCAGAAGAAAGGTTTAGGAGAAATAGTAATGTGTTTGAAGAAACTGAGACGTGAATCAATATGAAAGAGAAACTTTCTTATCTCCTAGGCAAATGAATAGGTAATTCTTAGTATTGTTAGAAGGTTTCAATTAGTCAAGTCATCTGATAGGAAAGAGAGAGATAATCAATCTTATAAAGAAACCATAGAGTTAGAGATGCATGAACAACATAACCTCATAAAAATTTTCCAACTGGAAAAAGAAAATCAAAGAAAAAGTTGAAAGGTAAAACCTAAACAATAACTTTATCTCAAACAAGTAAATAACACCAAAACCAGGTACAAATGCATAGCAACCCATTCCTTTATTGAACTAATCTTCTAAGAAATCAGAAATATAAGTTTCCCAACTTGATCTACTAAAAACAGGAACAGCTGAAAATGACACTTCTAACAGCAATTCTATTTGTTCAGGATGCACTCCATCAGTTAAAAAGGTAAAATGTAGTTTCTTAGAAACCCCTTCACCAATTCAACTAAATTTGCTGTCTGGTTTGGATCCTTAATCAGCTTGCTGTTGGTGGAAAATTCTCAATAAAAAAAAATCTTGGTCATGTGTTACTTTTGGATTCATAATTAGCAACTACCAACCGAAATCCTATCATAAGAACCCCGCCTTGGCCGTAATCAGAACCATTTGAACAAACATTATCCAGATCGCATGCCCAAAAGAAAAGGAAGGGACACATTAATCCAAAGGCCAGTAAGAACCCAAGCTGAAATCCTCATTAAAAACTAAAGCAATATCAACTACCAAAACAAAATTATAAGAAGTATAAAGTTACCACAATGGGTACTGGTTCCACTAACAGAGCTATCAACTTTGGATCTTGAAGAAATGCAGCTTCCTATAAATCTGAACTTGAACCAACACCCAGTCTCTGCCTCCTCCACAGCATCACCGGGGCTAGCACCGCCACTATTGTCACTAACAGCTTTCTTCTTCTTATTCCTTCCCTTTGATTTGCACACCTCCCAAGAAGATGCTGTCTCTACTCCTCCATCTTTACCTCCTAATCCCATCCTCCACTCCTCTCACAAAAAACCCTAAATTACAGAACCCAGATCCACTTTTCATTCAAGGAAACCACCGAAATCCCACCTCCCCCGCCAAAAAAAAGAATCTAATCTTTGACAAAACCCAAAAGAAGAAACCCGAAAAAGGGGAAAAGGATGAAAAATGAAATAGTAAATAAGCTCAAATTTAACAAAATTTTCTCTTGAAAAAACAAAAACCCAGTTGAGAAGAACAGCTTAGATCAAAGAAACAAGCTCAAAAATGGCAACCTTTTTGCAGTTTTTGGGAGTTGAGATTTGAACAAGCTGCTGTGTGGAATAGACAACAAGAACAAAAGCAATCTTGGTCTTTTTTTTTTTTTTTGAGTTAATAAACGGAACCAACAAACCCCAGTAAGTAGCAGGAAATGTTTGCTCTAAACAAAACAGAAATAAATCTTTAAAAAAAAAAAACACTATTCTTCTCATACACAGACAGAGAAACCTATACAAATCACACAGACAAAGCTGGCCAGTTTTAACATTAAAGGAAAAAAAAAACAAAGAAAGTAAGAAAGAAATGGAAATCTTTTCTATTATCTTGAAATTTAAATTTTTTTAATATAAATATAATGTTTCGATAATATAAAAATAAATTATACAAATAAATAAATAAAATAAAATATTTTTATTATAGCAGATGTAATATATTTAGTGTTTCATATTTGAGTAGTTTAGTGGTATAATTTTTTTAAGTTAAAGGATTTGATTTTTAATTTTTTGTTCAAAAAATATATTAATAAATTTAATCAATTAAATTAATGATTAATAAAAAAATTATTTAAAGTTTACTTTTTTATTAATAAAAAGATCATATAATCTAAATATTAATGTACTATATAATAAAAAATAATTTTTTTCTTTTAAATTGACAGTAGTAGAAATTCAATCATACATCCTATTTAATATTTTTTTTTACTAGTTATGTATAAATATTACGTGGATGTAATTAATTAATTAAATTATTAATAAATATAAATGAATAATCATATAAAATATTTTAATTTTTACTTAATTGAATGTAAAAATTTACCATTCATTCATTTATTTAACTAATATATTTAAAAATAAGTAATTATATTTAAACTAGATTTCTGCATTAAATTTTAATAAAAAAAGTAAAACATTTTAAATTCAAATATATTTTATAAAGCTTACACTACTTTGTTCAAATAGTTAAAGTTTTTACAGATATTTAATAATTAAAAATTTCACTGATATTATAAGAACTCATTTCAATTTATACTTGTCATAAAAAGTATATAAAGTATATAGTTAAAAAAATTTATCACATTTATAATAAATATAAAAAATAATTATATCTTTGTTTTGGGATGTATATTTTGTCGATTATCTTCTCCAATTGTGTTAATCTTTTTTATTTATTCATCCTTTTCTTCAAAATTTAATTTAAAAAAAATGGAACCAACGCTAAAAAAAAAAAAGAAAAATGGAGGTGAACGAAGAATGCGGGCAGCATTTTGGGCGGACCGTAAATTAGCGAGGGACGAGGGTGTGTGCGAGAAAAAGGATGGTATGGTTTGTGCCAAAAGGGCAGTGCGGGTAAAGAAGTGGAAAGACGTGGGTAGTTCGGGCAGGGGAGAGAAAATCTAAAAAAATAAAAAGTGGGCCCTGTCTATGACAATGACGTGTCTACCTTGCTTGAGCCTAATACAAAAATATATAAAAAAAAGCTAAAGTGGCAATTCACCCCCTGAACTATCTTCCCATGTGCAATTAACTCTAAAATTAACTTTTTAGACTATTTTTCCCAAACTTTTTCAATTTTGGGTAATTAACCCCAATTTTTCATTAGAAAAAGAGAGTGTATTACACTCTCTTAAAAATAAATAAATAAATAATTTGAAAAGATATTTAATTATAAATTATCAATTAAAACATAAAAAATATATTTTAAAAAATTATCCTTCATCTTCACCATACCCGACCACCGTATTTTCTCCATTAACATTAATAGCGACACCGTCAATAACATCTCTCACCACCAATAACACCCAACAACCAGTTGTGTCACCTCTTTCTCTTTTGCTTTTATATCCAAGTCCCTACAACACTTCATCAATCATCATCATCTCAAATCGCCAACACTTATCATAAACAAATAAAATTGAAACTAAAAAGAATTTAGTTTACCATGATAAATCTGGTGTGGGATTTTTTGAACACAGCCGATGGTGGTGGAGGAGTAAATTTGGATTTTGTGAATTTAGTTTGTGGGTACAAATTTTTTCTTCTTTATGAAAAAAATGGATGATGCAAGATTTTCTTTGTTATTGTTGCTTGGAGCAGTAAGCATCGTTTCTTTTGTTTCTCAAATTGTTTCTGCCTTCTTCATATTCTTTTTTTGGTTTTTGAAATGAATTCTCTTTGCCATCTCTACAGGTCTAATGCTTCTACTCTCTGTAATCATCATCTTCCTGATCTCCTTTCTATTCATTTAATTTGATTTTAATTTTGATTCTTGCTTTGTGAAATTTGCAGATCCTCCTTTGCTTTACCTTTACTTCAAGGATTCAAATCTCACCACCATAGAAAGCTTTTATCATATTATTCTTTTTCAAATTTGGTAGTGACAGCTTCTTCATTTTTTTTTGAAATCTTAATTTATATTCAAATAAGCTAAATTGTCTAATTTTGATTTTTTCCCTTTTTGTGAGGAATTACCAGTTCTTCTATTTTCCATCCAACCATAACTCTAAAAATTGCTCATGTGATCTCCCAAATTTTCATCAATTATTTATTTTTGTTATTTAATGGTGATATTATGTTAGCAGATAAATATCTTTGGGCTATCAAATTTTTTCCTTTTTTTCCTTTTGAAATAGTCTTTTGTGTCATTTGTTCTTCACCTTAATGATCTTCATTATCTCAAACAGTGATGAAAGAAATGGAGGAGGAAGTCTGACAGATACGAAGGAGAAAAGAAAAATGAAAAAAGAAAGAAAGAAAAAGAGGAAGGAAATAGAAAATAAATAAATTTATTATTATTTTGATATCACCTAATTGGCTCTGTAAGTGTGTATTTCACTTTCTCAATTTCGGGGTTAATTGTCCAAAATTGAAAAGGTTTGAAGGAAATAGTCCAAAAAGTTAATTTTAGGGTTAATTGTACATTAAAAGATAGTTCAGGAGGTGAATTGCCACTTTAGCAAAAACAAAACGCCCGTGTCAGATTTTATCTCTTGCCGATGCTGTGCAAGGTTGAATAATTCTATCTTTCTTCCTCTTTTATTTCCTACTAATTTCTTCTATTTCATCATTATTTATTTTTTTATTTAGTGTAATTTTTGTTTTATTTGTAGATTTTTAAAATTTTTATTCTAGTTTAGATGTTTTTGTTAAATTAATTATGTTTATTTGGATAAAGGTTTATGAAATTTTCTTTATGAAAGTAATTTTTATACTCATTATATGTGCGGAGCTTTTTTAGTTTCCTTTTATGAAAATTTTGAAAAATTAATTTTTAAAACTCGTAAGATCGGACGAGTAGAACCGTATTTCGTTATTGATCTGAGTTTAAATGCTTTATCAATACGATGAAAATTTTTGAAGAAATTCTCTAAGTTATGATTGTTTTATATAATTTGAACGTACTAATTCTTTATAATATTTTTTTTTGAACAAATAAAAATTACTGTACATGCACAAATTTTAAAGTAATTAGAAAGAATCCTACATAACGTTTATAACTCACACATATAAATCACAATCAACTGAAGTGGGATTCAAATGACCAGTTCTTCAGAGCCTAACAGCTCCGCGATATGTTAATTTATATATTTTGAATGTACTAATTCTTTATAATATTTCTTTTGCTTTTAAAATGTATTGTTTAATTTTATGAATAAAAGATTTTTATTTTCTCCTTAAAAAAACTCTTTCCAGATATTTATAAATTAACAGATCAATTATTGCTTCTCTTTTCAGTTTTTTAAAAAATCTCTCGCCCGTACTAATATGCAATGTATCTTCCTTTGATTCTCCGCAATTATTTTATTTTATATAGTTTAATTATTTGTTTTTAATTAATGTACAGCCTCCTAAAAAATACTTGAAATTTTTATTTATTTTCTAAGTATATTATAGCCCATTATAATTAAATATATATCGGAGTGAGTCATGTGGATAATTTTAAAATGCATATAGTTTTAAACTTTTAAAATTACCATAATCTTTTTCTTACAATATAAAAAATAAAATAAATATATCACAAATAACTATAATTAGTTAACATTTATAAAGGATAATTATAAAATTGGTTCCGAATTTTTTAATTTTAACATTTAATATTTTCAATTTGAACATGTTATTTCGAGAATAATAACGCTATCTAATTAGCAATTTGAAAACAACTTATTAAATGCAGCATTTTATAATTTTGTTTACAAGTTTAAAAATTTATCTACCATTATTAAAATATTAAATTCTTATAATTAAAAAAGTTTGAATACCAGTAATATAATTACCCCATTTTATTGCGTTTTTTGTTTACTTAATATGCATTTAGTTCTTACTGATAGTGTTGTTATGTAATACAAGAAGTATAATATTCAAGTATTGACAATTCTATAATTTTTTAAAAGGTTTAATTTAATATTTAATGTTTAATGTTTGTAGCTGTCCTCCATGTTTTGCTAGAAGGAGACTAGAACAAGTTGTAGTGTTGACTTGTGCCAGCATTTGTTTTAAATTGTAGTCAAGACCACACTATCATTTGATTGTAACATTTGAAGAAATCAAAGGTGCTCAATTTGTTGCTTAGGCATTCAACTCTTTGAGGAAAAAAAGGGATGGAGAATTAGCTTTTCTATTTGTATTTATTTTGTTTAGCAACATTCATAGATATTGGTAAAATCTTAAGCTTGGTTTTTCAAAATCTTAATGGGCATTTTTAGTAAATTTTACCAAATTATGAAATGAAAACCAACATTTAGTAGACAAAGGCATTTGCTGCAAAAGAGAACCTGAACAAGATAAGGCATAAAAGAAAAAAAAAATCAGTTTTTTTTTTTTTTTTTCCATGTAAAAGAGGTTGTTTGCTACCAATAGCAAAGTATTAAGTTCACCTAATTGAAAGTTATTAAAATTTTTTTACCATCATGCAAATTAGATTGAATTAATTAAATTTACTAAACTTTGAATACCGACAATTAAAAAAAATGTAATTTGCTAATTTAAGGAATTAGTGTTGACTTTAAGCTTTGATATGCAATATCAAGAAGATCACTTCTTATCATGCTACCTAATCGCATTTAATTCATTAAGAACTTTCATAATCCTTTATTTCACGACAACTAATAAATTTTGTTGGTGATGTATTATTGTATTCAACTTTGGCTTGAGTCTATACAAAGACAAATGAAAATAAATAAGAGGAGAAATTTTGCATAGGAAATGATTCTAGTGATTCGGACACATATCTAATTTTTTTTTTGAGAGACACGTATCTAATTTTTGAAAAAATAAATATAATAAGCGCATATACACACACACGCACATAGCACGTTCATTATATTACGACAAAAAAAAAATAATCATATATAAACAGTAATTATCAACAAACCTTTTATGCATAAATTATGAAAATTTTATTTTAACTTAGGTTTGCTTTTATAGAAGTACAAGTTTAAAGTAAAAATAATTTTTAAAAAAATAAAAAAAAATTGTCAAACAAATATAAAAAAAATGACACCTCGGTCTATCAAGCATTTTATAATTAACTCTTTCTTTTTAAATTGTACAAAATATACACAACACTCTAGATTAAAGAACTTTTATGCATCTAATATTATGTCAAACAAATGTCCAACCCATACATGTATCTAAAATTATCGGATATTGCATGCCCTGACCTCTCATCGGTATTTCATTCCGACCATCAAAGCAGGTTAACCTCATGTCATTACAGCAACAAATTCCTCTAAACCAGGGCATAATTTCCATGCCAACTGCAGTTATGATTCTAGCTGTTTCTTATGTTTGCAATGAGCAGAAGTTTGATGTACCACATATACTTTACTTTACATAGTACAGACACAGAGGAAAAAAAATGTCTTAAACAAGATAATTAAAAGAAACAGAGGAGAAAAAAAAATGTAGAGAGAGTAGTGAATACACAAACAAGAACAAGAATGAATTGTTCTGTCATAGCAGTATCAATGACTCCGTCTATTAATGGTGTATTTTCTTTCCCATTTCCAGGGCTATATAACAAATATTGTTTCTCGCGGTCATGATTTAAAATACATCAGGTGAGGTTGTATTTTCAAAAAAAATCAACAACAATTCTCCCAAAGCACCAAGGGAGGAAATAACTAGGTGCGCTGCGTACCAGGCTAACAGCCCTTCAAATTCTTTTCCATGATTGAACAAGCGCAGTAAGAAATAGGAATTACACTAATTTGACCCTAAACAATCCCTGTAGAAATGCTCGAAGTTGCATTTATTTTCAGTGAATGCTCAGGAATGTAGGTAACACCTGTCCAGCCAGTAAATAGTTAGTTGTAAGAACTTTGAGCCTTTCACTGGCCTTTTATCAGAAAATGTGTTAATGGTGTAAAATATTGAACCAGAAAGATTCAGAGAGCCTGCTAATTTATCATAGAAAGTTATATCTAATACAACACCATAAACAACACGATAATCAACTATAAGGCCAAACACCTATATTTGCCTGTGGCCAAGAAAGCATTAAATAGGATGGTCAACATGCTACAACCTTCAGGCTAAAGACGGCCAAATAAAAGATGTTGGATTCTTGCATGCAATGCCCATCCATGTGGAATTATCTTAAAATTCATAATCTTTACAAAAATAAAAGCACAGTAGTATGTACCTCAGCAATGGTGCTAATTAATTAATCTTCTACCCATTAAAGCAAATAGCACCCATATTCTTCATCATTATCAGCACACACATATATATATCTATATATACAGCATCAAGGCTAAAGCATATACAAGGGATGATCCATGTTATTTTGGCACTTCAGACCCAGCAGTTTACAGATTTTGTAATGAAAGGGTGGGAAACTGGCCATTCGTATTGCACCTAACAACCAATTGGTTGTCGTCATACAAGGATTACATGACAAATAGAACAACCCTAGTTTCATCAAGCATAGAAGAAGGACAATAACTGTGGTGAGTCAATGGCCCATATGCAGTAACATTCAAGTTTGATTAATATTCAGTTCGTGCAATCTAAATTTGACTCTCTGCACCTAAATTATCAAAAGGAAGTTGCCTTTCTTTTAGATATACCATGATGCCAAAAATTTATGGGAAAAGGAAATAACAAAAATGTACAATTAAGAGTTCAAACGAAATGAAAAAAAAGGCCTGGTCTTTTACCCTAAAATTAGCACAAATCTAATCCATATAAATATATAATCATCCATTTTAAGAAGAAAACAGATGATAAATGGTAGGATATAATACCTTTATCCTTAACATCAATCTGTAATGTGTCCAATGTAATTATGCCGTCGGTCAAGGGAAGCAGCTCAAGCTTGATGGTAGCTGTTGATTGAGCAGGAACACATCTGATGCAAGCAAATTTCATTGTCATTTTATGTCCAAACAAAGAGGAGGAGGTTATGGGGGTTAAGTAACTGATACATTACCCCAGTGGAACTCTACTCTGCAGCCACAGATGCGTGCAACCCAAACTATCACTTGGAATGACATCAGATATGGGAGAAGATTGCTCATTAAAAGAATGAGATTGAGCTGCAGCATAACTGTTGTGTTTCATATTCTCTAAAACAGGCACAGTATTCGCCCTCGGTATTGCAGTACCATGTTTCTCCCCACCTATTATAGCTGTAGACTCACACAAACGAACAAATGGAGTCATTGGCGTTGCTGGTGAACTCAATGAACCCACTGAAGGGGGAGAAGTAAAAGAGGCAGGTGCAAGAACTGTCATTGTTAGATCTTCAGATGTCAAATTTGAAGCTTGAAGCGTTAAGACCTGCCAATTTCAATAAGGAAAATGCTAACCCCAAAACACAAACTAAAATTCAATGACATTTAACAATGATGGAAATGCAGAATAAGATAAACCTGAACAGGAAGCTGAGAAGATATTTCATTAAATCCAGAAGATTGTCCCGACATTTCAGATGCAACAGAGATCAGAAGATCCCTTGAGATTCGTGGTCGCCAACTAGTTGGCTGCTTGAAAAATAATCTCGACTCTTCATTCAATAGAAACAATGAAAAAAGAAAAATGAGAATAGCAAGAAATTAATCATAGGGTATATGATGAACAGAATTAATAATTGGATAGTTACCTGTGTAATTGCATCGACAGGATACCATAATTGCATACTTATCAGTATCCAAAACATTTCCCCTTCCTTCGATTGGACCAGGTGCAAGGCGCAAACTTGATGATGGGGAAATTCTTTCAGCATGAAACTTGAGATTTCTCTGCACAGAGCTTGCTGGTTTAAGAATAAAAGAGTGCTCTTCACCTCTCCTGCCATGAGGAAACTCACAATAAGCAGAATGTACATAACACTCTTCATCAATCCAAAAACAATGTTTTTCTGTTCAAATTGCAATTAATACATTCCCCACTAACAAACCTATGCGCCTACAAACAGTTTTAGTGATAAACGAGGACAATCTGTCCATTGGATTCTGTAATAAAATACGGTAATTTTCAAAAACAAAAACACAATATTTCATCTATCCTTCCACTAAATTACTCCATACAATCTCTGCTATTTCTCCTTGTTTTTTTAGCCTACAGAAAAACAGGTCAGCACAGTAAGTTTTCTACTCTAAAATATACTGGAACACTATTTATTTTGTCAAACATGACAAAAAAAAAAAAGTTCAATCATTATGAGGGTTTCTAGACAGATGAACTTTGTGGGCATTCTCAGGTTGTCATAGGAAAGGTTACAGTAGGCTGGCTCACATTGAAATCAGAATACGGAAACAATGTTCAACACACGACAATACAACAACTAAAACACCAAAATCTAAGTTGGCAGAGAATCAAATTCCAACACCCCCTTTAAGGAAATATCAGAATAGGTTTGCCACAAACTCCCAGATCATTCATGTTAAGAGATATGAGCATTGCTGTTAAAGCTTTGTTACAAATGTAAACCTCATCCAAACATCAAGGATGTACTTATTTAATCTCATGCATGAAACAAAGAAATTGTTCCTGCAAATGACAGATGTATACTATAAAGTCGTCATTCCTAAACTTACTCATAACTAGGTATTTTAGGATTACCAAAACATGAACGACCAGTTTGTGCAAAATACTAAAAAACAGTAAATGGCTGCCACCAAATATAGGAGAAGTGGATCAACCAGGAACAATATTCAGTTAAACAACCAATAAATGAGAGTACATTAAGATACCTAGAGCAAACAACAACCTGAGGGCTAGATTTGGCAAACAGTGGTCGTTTCCAGCTTCAATGCAAGCAATTGGCAATGATAAGGGTGATCCACCTTTTGATGCCTCCTCAAAAACAATCGTTATGGCATCTATGTATACAACAATATCCAGATTACTTTTTGGAGAAACATTCTGCAAAACAGAAGGAATTAGGAAATATGGAAATCAGTCCCTGTACAACTGACAGAGCAGCCATATCACATAATATTCAGAGAGGGGAGAGAGTAACAATGAAGCAAAACATTCTTAATCCACACCTTTATCTGAACACAGAGAAGGTCATCTGTATTGCAGTCTGCCGCAAAAGAATGAATTTCTATCGGTTGAATAATTTCAATTTTCCTCCTCCATCTCCTTCCTGGAATATAGATGCCTTCCAGCCCACAACGAACAGAAAATCTTTCTCGTTCTAACGATACACCTCGGAAAGATAAAAGACCTCCAACTCCTGCTTTTTGACTTTTCCATAGCTTCTGAGATGAGTAATGATTCCAGTCTCCAATGTCAAAGTTGGATTTAGAACTTTGGGTTTTAACAGGTTGAGGAGGTGATGTGGTGTTTTGAGGCAATGATGACATGGAGTAACTTCTAAAATGAGAGAAGAGCTGAGAACTAGAAGGAGAAGGCTTTTGAGAACCACCACCTATTCCTGAACTAGAACCTAGATGAGGAGGAGACAGAGAACGAGCGGGAGGAGGAAGAGTGTTATCCAAAGGAAGCAGCCATTTTAACAATTCACCACAAGGGTCATAATTCACACCATTTAAGTAGTCCTGGATCTCAGGAGACAGATTTCTCTCTTGATATTTCTCAAATTGAAGAATCTCGATGACAGGATCTCTCAAATAATTAACACCAATATTAACTTGTAAAAGTACCTGCATCCTTCCAACAAACAAATGGACAGAGAATCAGTAGACTGGCCAACTTCTTGAAACAAACATAAGTAAGCATCAACTTGCTGTCATAAGATATAAAGTTGGTAGCATGAAAGCTGAA